>JAODAL010007609.1:0-123819 GCA_025379985.1 Phyllomedusa bahiana
AAAAGAAAATAGGCGGACTTATTTCGGACGGATTTGCCGACGGATTTTTCCGTGGGAAATCCGTCCGAAATAAGCCGGGAAGAGGCCTTACTGTTCAAAGATTTACTGACGTACCACCCAGAAATGCTACAGAGAAGTGTTTGGTACTGCACAGCCCAGCTCTATTTAATTCATCAAGATATCTATTAACCTAAAGAAACGAATGGAGAGAATCATCATCACAGACTGAGCCTCTACCTACAAATACTATTCTGCACCAGTCTCTGCCCGATCTTGTCTGCCACATGCGCTGTGTTGTTTCTCACTTTGCCATAGAGAACTGACTCTCTGTGGCAGAGAGCTGCATGCACAGATTTGCGGAAAGAGCCTTCTGAGGAGATCTTTTTAATTTTAATGATGACTGATCAACCGCACCATGGATCCAGCATTTTTCCATCCTCACTCTCTATCAGTCTTCTGTTTTCTTCTGGTCTTCCTTTGAACAGGAACTCGCCATCATATGTGACTGTCCACCATTCTAAAGTTAACAGCTCCAAAATGTATGTGATCACTGCAGCCAAATGCCACCATTTGAAGTTGTTCATTTCCAAACTGTGACGTTGGACAGAGGCATGTGACCGCTATCTCATATAAAAGAAGACCGAAAGAAAACCAAAAACCGATGGGAAGCATCACTGGATCCAAGATGGGACTGGAGGTGAGGTTAAGTTTTATAATTTTCTAACCTCAACAGAACCCCATCCCAAAAAAAACAAGAAAACAAAGTAGACAACCCCTTTTAAGCACTCATTTACATAAGTAGAAGTTTATCAGAACAGTAAACATTTATGTATTAAATGTATTAAACTATGACAAATAATATTGAAAATTATACATTCATATTAAGTAGTAATACATTGAATAATAAATTATAAAAAGATCAAACCTTAAAGGATATTATGTAAATCTCATATATTTTAAGTCTGAAAACTATATGCATGTCTTGTCAAATTTGCATACTTTTTTATAAAGTACTAAGCAAAAACCTGGACATGCATTGGATTTAAAGATAACCTGTCACATAGGTTATGCCCTCCTTGCTGAGTACAGCACACGCTAGTGACAGACATGCTGTTTCCAGTGCTGTGTCCCTTATTCTGTAAGATGCTGTAGTTTTAGAGTATTTAATGCTCAAATCTGCAGTTTTCAACCAGAAAAGTGACATGAAAAGAGTCAGTTTTTTTCATACCCCGCCCACCTGAGGCTAGCCCAACACACCTCAACTGATTAACCTATTACTTTGAATAGGTAGAAACATGTGATTAACTGTCAGTGGGCATGGCTAGCCTTTGGTAGGCTGGGCTAATGTCATACCCTGTGAGTGATAATAATGATGTTGCTGTGCTGGAGGGTGTTGCTGGGTGTTGTAGTGCAACTTTGGGGCTCACCGTCTGAAACCTTCCTGTCACGGTGGGGTCCGAGGGTGATGGAGCCCTTTCTCCTCTCAGCATATACACAAGGGAACTTCTTTAAATAAAATGTTTTTACACAATAATGGTGCAAATAGATGAAAATTTTACTGAAGGGATTAATTTTATACAGTTCGATACAGGTATATAAGGTCTTGAGTAAATGCAGGCTTTATCAGACTCCTTAGCTTCAGAGAGGAGGTTAATGTGGTTACTATGGATTTGGCCTTAGCAGATAGACAAAATGAAGTAGACAGACCTACTCCAGGGACTTGCGGTTTTCAGCCTTTTTAAGGTGCGTGTGAATGGTTACTTGAAGTTATTTGAATAAACAGAGAGGTTAGATGTGACTCTGGCCAAGCCAGACTACAAACTGACCAACTGTCAGAACCCGCACAGCCTCTTGGGTAGAGGGTGGGTGGAGCCAGCTTTCCCATGGCCAATCACTAGAGACTGATGGGTGCCCCACCAGAGGGAGGAGCTCTGATCAAGCTCAACACTTGTTTTACAGACATATGAATTGACTAATCAATATCTCCTAGTGGGTTGCTATGGAAACTGTAACAACACCTTCACCACTAGAGGTCAATACACACAGAATATCACACACATAGAAACACAGAAATAAATTGTTCATTAAATATACTACAAGAGAGGCTTAAACTAGGATATAAACATGTAGGCCCTAATACACATAGTCCAGGGTTGCTAACGGCAACAACACACCTCCTGACGCCTGACAAATACTGGACTGGGCCGTTACACTAATACCTGCTCATGAATAAGATTTGAGCATTAAATGCTCTAAAACTACAGCATCTTACAGAATAAGGGATACAGTGCTTGGAAACAGCAGGTCTGACACTAGCTTGTGCTGGCCTCAGGAAGGGTGGCATAAACTATGTGACATAGTTTAAAGGGAATGCATCAGATACACGTCGGTATATATTTATTATATTTAGCAATTAAAACTATATATGAAACTGATTTTCTCATAATCAGTGTAGATTTTCTGATTGCATATTTTTTGTTCTAATATTTCAATATTTTTATTTTCTGAATATATTTATGTAGGTAGCCATCCTTCCCGAAGTGCTGCCATGGGCGTGAATATAACCATATCAGCTGCCAAGGGTTCCATTACCCTTTTGTAGGAAATGGCAAGTTGGTGAATTTCTGCTAACACTATCATTTGGGTTCTGTGATACATGGCACTATTATTACCCAAACCTTTGTTTATTGCTATATATGCTTTATGAGTCAGAAAACAACCAATTGACATCTATGGAAGAGTGTTTTGGGCATTTTCTCTTACATATATAGAGGTCACTGAGCAGGAAGTAGGGAAGAGAAAGCTGAGCTGTGGCCAGGGGCATAACTACTGGGGTAGCAGGGGTAGCAGTTGCTACGGGGCCCCTGCGCTTAGGAGGGCCCTGGAGCAGCTGCTACCGCGTCCGCTACCCCGGTAATGCCGCTCCTGTGCCCGCCGGCAGTGAATTTAACAGTTCACTGCGGCGGGCAGGGAGCTGAGGGGCCCGGCGCTTACTCCCTCTGAACGCCCGGGCCCTCCGGTCCGAGCGTTCAGAGGCAACGCTACCCGGAGGTAGCAGAACGGAGCGACACTCGCTCCGTCCTGCTACTTCCTCTGCCGGCGCTCTGTGGTCATGTGGGCGCGCGGTGACGTCACATGACTGCGCCGCCCGCGCTGAGCGCAGAGGTTGCAGCACAGCGCATCGGGGGAGCGTGGACCGAGGTAAGTAAGGGATTTCTTATTTTACCTTCCCCCAGCCTGCCTGCCTATACAGCCCCCTATATGCCTGCCTGCCTATACAGCCCCCTATATGCCTGCCTGCCTATACAACCTCCTATATGCCTGCCTGCCTATACAGCGCCTTATATGCCTGCCTGCCTATACGGCACCTTATTTGCCTGCCTGCCTATACAGCCCCCTATATGCCTGCCTGCCTGCCTATACAGCCCCCTATATGCCTGCCTGCCTATACAGCCCCCTATATGCCTGCCTGCCTGCCTATACAGCCCCCTATATGCCTGCCTGCCTATACAGCCCCTATATGCCTGCCTGCCTATACAGCCCCCTATATGCCTGCCTGCCTATACAGCCCCCTATATGCCTGCCTGCCTATACAGCCCCCCTATATGCCTGCCTGCCTATACAGCCTCCATATGCCTGCCTATACAGCCCCCATATGCCTGCCTATACAGCCCTCATATACCTGCTTATACAGCCCCCATATGCCTGCCAGTACAGCCACCATATGTCTGCCGTATACCCCCATATGCCTGCCATATACCCCCATATGCCTGCCGTATACCCCCAAATGCCTGCCGTATACCCCACATGCCTGCCGTATACCCCCACATGCCTGCCATATACCCCCACAAGCCTGCCTGTATACCCCCACAAGCCTGCCTGTCTACTTATATGGGGCCCCTTTAGCTACCTAAACCCTACCTATATGGCCCCTATAGCCCACCTAACCCCTGTCTACCTGTATGGCTCCCTATAGCTACCTAAACCCTGCCTGCCTAAATGGACCCCATATAGCCAGGGGAGCAGGTGCTGGAAATGTCAGGATTCTAAGATATGTGTGTCTAAATCTGCATGGACAAGTGGTCGGGAGATGTTATCATGGCAGTCTGGACCGGATGCAGAACAAAAGGGAAAGTCAACGACTCGTCAGAGGAACATCACCTGTGAGTCACAAGATGTAACTACACTTTAATCACATAGTCTGTGTACACTGGTGTCTACCACTATATGGTCACTGTATGGTGGTTATATACAGTTTACAGGGCCTGTGTACACTGGTATATACCACTATATGGTCACTATATTATTATATATTATTATTATTAGACAGTATTGGTCTTTGTGTACTGATCAGTAATAGTGTAAGGGTATTATTCAGTCACTATTTGGTGGTAATTTGTGGTCGTGTTCTGGTAGTATAATCAGGTCCTTATGTAATAGCATTATTGGTAATGCTGTCTTAGTATAGTGGGATTTGATTGGTAGCAGTATGATGGTGAGATGTATGGTGAGGTATTTGCCCCTTGTATTATCTACATTATCTAACAGCATGTCCTGGTACATGGTCGTGGTCAGGGAGGTGGATGAGTGTGTGTGGGGGGAGGGGGGGGACATCCAAAAGGTTGCTTTGGGGCCCTGGCTTCTCTCGTTACGCCCCTGGCTGTGGCCAGCACCTATTGTCAGGAGTGTGGTCCTGGACTGTAGTTGTTTCTTGTTATGGTAATGCTGCCTGTGATGATAGTAAGGAGATGGCTAAATAGGGATCTCTACAAAACAGGAAGTCTTACCAAATTATAGGGCTCAGTGGTCAGTGAGAAAACTGTAATATTTTAAGTGACATGAAAAATAAAAATTAAAAAATGCTACTAAAATATGCTTAGTGTAAAATATACATTTAAACAATAGCTCTTTCTCTGATCAACGATTCTTTTGCACTCTATTGCTTTAATTAGTTTGGTTTATATTGGGATACAAAATTGGCTAAAAAACCATATTCAAAGGCTGCCTACATATTTGTCTTGCACTCTACAAATCCATGTGAGTCTGTTTTTATTCAGAGCAAAGTAGAGCTGGATGCTGCATACCTTGCATAGTATGGAGACCTAGTCTAGTCACTGAAAGAAGCAAGTATTTTCAGCATAAATTTTAATTTAAAATGAGGTCACTTTGCTGTTGTTACATTTTCCTGTAGATTAGATATAGCAGTCATTTATTTTAAAATAGTTTATATATTTAGGGTTTGTGTCTTGGGCTATGTCTATACAACAAAAGTAAAATACTGTCGGGTTCTGTTAAAGAATCTGATAAGTATTTTACAATCGTTTGTCTTTTTATTGCACAGATTTTGCGGTCGGTTTTCAGCCGGCCCACATTAAACAGTACTACAATCCGCCGGATTATAGAACATGTTCTAAGTTTTTTTATAGGATTTTGTATTTGAAATCCAAGCTCAGAAAATCCAAGCTGTGTAGACTACAGTTCGGATTTTCTATTGGGGTCTATGGGGATGATTTGCATTTGGATTTTTGCGCGTTCTAAATACTGAATCCGCATAAAATCTGACTGTAAACCAGGGCCGTGTAGATGTAGCCATAATGTTTGCAAAGTACTTATGGGTTTTATTTCTGTGCTTGCATTAGTATTGCATGCATGACAGCCTATTCCTATGCAATCTAATTCATGTTTGGAGGTGCAAATTATTTTTTTTAATAAATATTCAAGGTGTAGTCATAAATCAGTTATATTTTAATTGGACTAAAGTTATACGTGGAGTATCCTTATAGGTCTTTTTCAACAATTATTGAGTGACTCCACTTTTGAGAAGGATTTGGGTATAACTATAAACAATAAACTAAATGATAGTAGTATCTGTCATCTGTACCAAAAGCTTAAACAATATTGTCTAATGGTTTTTATTAGAAAGTATTTTTTAGTCTGTTACACAGCCGAGTCACATTGTTATGACCACCTTCTAGTTTTGATGTTGAGAGCGTGTAGCTCTTGAAGGAAGTCATGTGTCGTGTGTTCAAAACAACAGTTCAGCAAACCGTATTGTGTATGGAACTTCAAAGTAGAAAAGGCTTCAATTTTCACAGAAGTATCATAATTGAACCTCTGCTGATTGGCGAAATGTGGCCTTTTCCAATGAGTCCCATTTTCTGCTTCATCGAATGGATGTACGTTGGTGTGTCAGGTGAGAAACATCAGAGAATGAGAATGAGAGTGAACGCCCTGCAACTATTGCTGGAAGAACACAAGGTGGTTTTGGGAGTTCTATGCCATTCTTTCAGGCACATTCATTTATGTGTAAGGTATTCTAAACTGATTTAGGTATGAATCCATCCTTGCTGATAATGTACACCCATGCATACTGATTGTCTTTCCTGGGATGGAATCTTCCATCGAGACAATGTGACACTTAGCTAAAAATGTTCAACACTGGTTCAAAGAGCATAACCAAAACTTCCAAGTACTAGCCTGGCTTCCTAAGTCCTCAGAATTATTCAATCAAGCATCTGTGGGACCACCTCAATCGTCATGTTTGCTCTATGGATTTCTCCCATGCACCCTCCAGTGGTTGTGGGATGCACTGCAGTCAGCGTGACCCTAGAAACCTGTAACAACATACCAGATACCTACTGAGCTGCTGTCCATGCTGCACACGGCGCTAACGCTGGGTATTAGCTAGTGGTCATAATAATGTGACTAGACTGTGTATATTGAACTGGCGTGACTGCATATTTAGTATAAAGTCCAGTTTTGAGCAGAAATCCATTAAAAGATACCACATGTAAATAAAAAGTCTAAAGTTATGAGCTTTGACAAAAGAATAACAAAAATAAACACATCTATTATAAACAAAAGAAGATTGTTAGTGGGGAAGTCATATTTTTATACACCTAAATGTTATAAGATCCACATAGATAATGCATTGAAATATCAATGCAGCTGAAAATTATGTAGCTATAGGTACCGAGTAATTGCAGTAATAGGTAACATATTTTTAAAAAGTTCATATAATTTAAAGTGGTATTCCCACTATAGATATCAATGGCCTATCCTATCAATATGCCCACACATATCTCAAGAGTGAGTCTCGAAACTTCTCAACTTTGAACGAAAAGGTGGTGCGGATTTTCCCACTGAGGTGGGACCCGCACCTATCGATATGCTATCAATATCCTACCAATATGCCATCAATGTCTGTAATGAGACAACTCCCTTAACAAAGATAGGCATCATACAGTGTAGCTAGAATTCAAAGAGCCTCATAGCAAAATTAGATGGACCCCCACTACCCATTGACAGAAAAATGAAACAATGGTGTAATTAGCAATAAATAAATTACAGATAATATCGCCATATATCATGAGAACCAACATAGTAGTGCTAGAGAGCAGAAAGCCACTAAATTATTTCCTACAAAAAAGTACGATATTCTTAATGTCCTTACACCTGATTTGGCCCTCTCATTCTCTGGTCTCCACAGCAGCTGCTTCTAGATAGCAGAAAGCCACCAACTTGCTTTCCCCTTCAAAAACAGACCATGTCTTTGCACCTCTGTTCGCTCCAGCGTCCAACTAATGCTCCTGCGCATGTCCGGAAATGCGCATTCCGGCTCATGTGCATTGGAACTGAATTGCCGGAAGTAAGGCAGGGTCCCACTCTAGTAAGTGGTGTGGATGCCAATAGAGCATTAACACAACTGGATAAATATTATCAGGTGATCAGGGATAATTAAACACATAAATATCATTTGGGCAGTAGCTCTATGTCCTCTGAAGAAGCCATTACGCAAAACACGTCGGGACAGGACATCAGTGGTGTTCATCCACATGACATGGGTAAATATTGTACATCTTTTAGGTTTTCACTGTGTACTTTAGTAGGGGTACCTTGGCTTTTCACAGTTGGGTGTATACCAATATATTTTGCTAGTGGAGACATTAAACAAGTTGCAAGATTACTCTTTGGATTTTGTGTGTTGGACACTTGTCTCATATCTCTTTAATTGGGTTTTGATAGACACATAATCCTATTAGTGACATCTTGTTGACAATTATATAATTATATTTATGTTTACATATATTGGTATATATCCTTTTTTTTATACCAACTTTCATCACTGTTTGTTCTTTTTGATTGGTTTTCCTCTTTTCTGTATGTTCATGGTTGTTTATTGATGTCTTTTGCTCCTGTATGGGACCCCTCAACCTCTGAGTCCCATAGCAGCCATAGTGGCTGCTATGGCCATAGTCACGCCATGGCTCCATTTGTGCTTTATGTAAGGACATTGTAAACACAGTATTTTGTATAATAAAATACATCAAATAATCCATTTTAATTCTCATATAACTCTTCTATGAATGTGTTTTCAATGGTGAGCCCTTGTATTGCTCCATTCAGTCTGTCAGTAGTATCCTGCAAAATAAATTTGTTTTATTTTCTCATCTTATATGTATTATTCATTGTTTTTGTATAAGTGCATAACAAAAATTATATACAATATTCATGTTTTTTTCTTGTCAAATAACAGAAAATCATTGGTAGGTTCTTATAGGTAGTGGAAATGAGTTATAAACCAAACTACTACAAAACTTTTTAATAGTTATTGCATGTATTTAATTGAAGGGAACCTGTCAGGTGGTTTATGTTTCACAACCTGAGAGCAGTATGTGATAGAGGAAGAGAAGCTGAGTTGTGTGATATATATGTTTTTATGACTTAATGCTGAATTTCTGAGAAAAAAAGTGGAGAAAATCTTCAAAATTAAACTGAAAGAACTGCTTCCACCTCCCACACCATGATTAACAGTTTTTTCAGTATACACACTCATACATAGAAAGCTGTCAATCACTATATGTGGGCAGGGTAAGCAGGGCCTCCAGAAGTCTGGACAAGATTTACTTTGCTTCTTACTCAAAAATTCTGCTTCAATGCATCCCTCTATCACATACTGTTCTTAGATAGGGTAACATAAACCATCTGACAGACTCACTTTAAAGTTATACTGCTGTAAGTAATTGAACATATAAAACCCCATGTAAAAAGTATGAAATCAACTTGCAGCAACAGATATAGGTATGTTCACACGGCTGATTTTGACACTGCTTTCGGAGCTTTTCCACTCCCAAAAGAGCATGAAAAAGGCTCCAAAACTCTCCCAGTTCATTTTCATTGATTCCTATGCAAAGCACCGTTGTAGTTCACACACAACAAGCGCATTTTAAGCGCATCTTTGGAAGCTGTTTTGGGCGCTTAAAAAGAAGTGTCAGGTCCATTTTTGAAGTGCTAAAAATCAGGTCCATTTTTGCAGCTCTGAAAATCCCAATAGGAATCAATGGAGAACTTCAAAACCTCATGTAAAACCTCAGCGCGATTTTAGATGTGTTTCTCGGCGAGTTTTTGACGCATTTTTGGAGCGTTTTTTCAGTGCAGTTTTTGACCTGGCTATTAATTTGGATTGATGAAAACGGTGTTGAAAACCTTGTCCAAAACCTCTTCTGAAGAAGCGTGTTTCAGGAGAGGTTTTGATGCTGTTTAGGGCAATGAAAAATCAGCGTCCAGTGTCCAAATGAGCCGTGTGAACATACCCTGAGACACAAAAAACAAAGGACCTCATTTATCAAAACTGTCTAAATGGTAGGGTATGTTCACACAGCTTATTTTGGTGCGCATTTCTCCATGTATTTCGCCGTGTATTGCGCGTTATAGGTGGCGAAATGTGCGCCACAATTATGGTAATCCATAGCTCTCAAAGATGTACCCGCGGGGCGGGAGAATTGACATGCTTCTCTGCCTTTTAGCAGCCAAAATGTTTTCATTTTTTTTGTGATATAGCTTTATGAGGCCTTGTTTTATGAGGGACAAATCTTATTTACAGTGGGTACGGAAAGTATTCAGACCCCTTTAAATGTTTTACTCTTTGTTTCATTGCAGCCATTTGGTAAGATCAAAAAAGTTAATTTTTTTGCTCATTAATGTACACTGCACCCCATCTTGAAAGAAAAAACAGAAATGTAGATATTTTTGCAAATTTATTAAACAAGAAAAACTGAAATATCACATGGTCTTAAGTATTCAGACCCTTTGCTGTGACACTCATGTTTAACTCACATGTTTTCCATTTCCTTCTAACCCTCCTTGAGGTGGTTCTACTCCTTCATTGGAGTCCAGCTGTGTTTAAATAAACTGATTGGACTTGAATAGGAAAGGCAAACATCTGTCTATATAACACATGAGAATCATTAGGTCTAAGGAACTGCCCAAGGAGCTCAGAGACAGAATTGTGGCGAGGCACAGATCTGCTATATTAAATATTCAGCGCTGCTTATAGCATATCAGTCACCAGTATACTGCCTTGGTAAAGGGAATCTTTCAAGCAACCCCTTCTTATATCACTCCATGAAAGAAAAATCTTCAAGGCATATAGGCATTATTAGGAATAGAGCGGATAGCACCGCTATGATGCGACGTTTCAGAAACGTCTCATCGTAGCGGTGCTATCCGCTCTGTATGGAGTTCCCACAGAAAGACTGAGGACTCGCTAAAAACAAAGGAAAAGAAAGCAACTGTTTGTATGCCACCGTGCAAGGATTACAGCACCAGGTTTTTAGACTTTGTTGACACTATGCCTACATAATTGCATATCTATATTATGCTGATTGTGAAAGATGAAGTAAAGTTTTGATATTTGGAATAATTCTTATATGCCTTGAACATTTTTCTTTCATGAAGGCACAGATCTGGCCAAGGTTACAAAAGAATTTCTGCAGCACTCAAGATTCCTAAGAGCACAGTGGCCTCCATAATCCTAAAATGGAAGAAGTTTGGGACGAACACAACTCTTCCTTGACCTGGTCGTCCAGCCAAACTAAGCAAGCGTGGGAGAAGAGTCTTGGTGAGAGAGGTAAAGAAGAACCCCAAGATCACTGTCGCTGAGCTTCAGAGATGCAGTAGCTAGATGGGAGAAAGTTCCACAAAGTCAACTATCATTGCAGTCCTCCACATGTTGGGGCTTTATGGCAGAGTGTGCCAACGGAGGCCTCTCCTCAGTGCAAGACATAAAAGCCGCATACAGTTTGCAAAAAAACACATAAAGGACTCACAGACTATGAGAAATAAGATTCTCTGGTCTGATGAGATGAAGATTGAACTTTTTGGGGTTAATTGTAAGCAGTATGTGTGGAGAAAACCAGGCACTGCTCATCACCTGCCCAATACAATCCCAACAGTGAAACATGGTGGTGGCAGCATCATGCTATGGGGGTGTTTTTCAGCTGCAGGGACAGGACGATTGGTTGTAATTGAAGGAAAGATGAATGTGGCCAATGTGCTTTGGACCTCTGTTGGAAGAAGGTTCTTCTTCCAACAAGACAATGACCCTAAGCACACAGCTACTTAGTTACATAGTTTGTAAGGCCGAAAAAAGACGTCCAACCAGTTCAGCCTATTTAGCTAAAGTGTTGATCCAGAGGAAGGCAAAAACCCTCATGAGGTAAAAGCCAATTGTCCTCTATTAGGGAAAAAATTCCTTCCCAACTCCAATCTGGCAATCAGAATAAATCCCTGGATTAATGACCATTCTCCAGAATCCTAGTCACTATAACTTGTTATATTATTACGCTCCAGAAATGCATCCAGACCCTTTTTGAACTCTGTTATTGAATTCACCATGACAATTTCCTTTGGCAGAGAGTTCCACAGTCTCACTGCTCTAACAGTAAAGAATCCCTTTCTATGTTTATGTAGAAACTTTCTTTCCTCAAGACATAGAGGATTCCCCCTTGTTCTGGATACAGTACTGGGTATACATAAATCTTGAGCGAGATCTCTATATTGACCTTTAATGTATTTAAACATATTTATTATGTCCCCCCGAAGCCGTCTGTTCTCTAAACTAAATAACCCTAATCTTGCAAATCTTTCTGGGTATTGCAGTCGACCCAGTCCTTTTATTACTTTTGTTGCCCGCCTTTGTATCTGTTCAAGCTCTACAATGTCTTTCCTGTGCACTGGTGCCCAAAACTGTACACAATATTCCATGTGTTGTCTAACCAGTGACTTTTATAATGGGAGAATAATGTTCTCATCATATGCATCTATGCCCCTTTTAATACAATCAATGATCCTGCTGCTGCCTGACACTGGCTGCTACAATTAAGTTTACTGTCCACCAGGATTCCCAAGTCCTTCTCCATGTCACTTTTACCCAGCGTTTTTCGGTTTAATATGTAATCATGAAATGGATTTTTCCTCCCCATTTATCGGTGTTAAACCTCATCTGCCATTTCTCTGCCCAAGCCTACAACTTATCCAGATCTATTTGTAATAATACATTATCCTCTATTGTGTTGATTACTTTACAGAGCTTAGTATCATCTGCAAAGATCGATATTCTGCTGTGCAATCCATGTGTAAGATCATTAAAGAGGATAGGGCGCAATACTGAGCCCTGTTGTACCCCACTAGTAACAGGGATGCAGTCTGAATATGTACCGTTAATTACTACCCTTTGTTTTCCATCACTGAGCCAGTTGCTTACCCACTTGCACACATTTTCCTCCAGTCTAAGCATTCTCATTTTATTTACCAACCTTTTATGTGGCACCGTATCGAATGCTTTGGATATCTAAATATATATGAGATCCAATGTCTCACCCCGATCCAGTCTAGAACTTACTTCCTCAAAAAAGGACCCAGCCTTTTCCTGTCTGTCTCTCCCCTATGGGCGTTAGCATCAAGGAACACGCCGGGAGATTACTACACATGGACTTTTGTTCCTGCTCGTCTACTGCGGTCTATGGACTTTCAAAGGAACGCAAGTAGCTATTATAAGCACTGCTTGTTACATATTTTAGTTATATGTTTCCAATAAAGTGATTTTTTACATATTTTTGCTTGCTACTTGATAGTGGTTGGTACATGTTACGGGACTAGGGAGATCCCGTTGTTAGCAAGCTTAGTAGCAGTGGTTCAGAGCCAGAGCAATACGCCTTATATGCCTTTGTTTGAAGATTGACGTTTTTATTGGTAACATTTTTGAGGGGCACAAGACTTTATGATCGCTTTTAAATCCGTTTTTTGGAAGGCAGGGTGAAGAAAATACTGCAATCCTAGCAGTGTTTTTTATTTTTATTTTTAATAGCGTTCACCATGCAGTATCCGTGACAAGTTAGTTTTACTCTGTGGGTTGAGACGATTACGGTGATACCCAATTTATGTAGTTTTTTTTATTTGAAAGCACAATTTTTTTGAAAAAAGTGTTTTTATTGTGTAAAACAATATTTATGCATCGCTATCTTCTAATAGCCAG
This sequence comes from Phyllomedusa bahiana, assembly GCA_025379985.1. Taxonomy (NCBI): domain Eukaryota; kingdom Metazoa; phylum Chordata; class Amphibia; order Anura; family Hylidae; genus Phyllomedusa; species Phyllomedusa bahiana. Next base: position 13,316 of record JAODAL010007609.1, read on the forward strand.
AACTTTTTAATTTTTCCGTATACAGAGCTGTGTAAGGACTTTTTTTTTGCGGGATGAACTGACGTTTTAATTGGTACAACTTTGGCGTTTATATTAGTTTTTGATCGCTTTTTATTCCATTTTATGTGCTGCAGGATGTACAAAAATCGCAATTCTGTGACTGTTTTTTGTTTTTGTTTTTTACGGCGTTCACCGTACGGGTTAATTAACATGACAGATTTATAGGGTGGGTCGCTACGCACGCGGCGATACCAAATATGGGTACTTTATTTATTTTTGATCTTTTTTGGGGCGATTGGCGTTTGTAAAGGGGAAAAGGGCGATGTACGTGTTTTTATTTTATTTTTTGTGTTTGTGTTTTACTTTTTTACACTTTTTTTTAACTTTTTCACACTTTTTACACTTTTCCCCAGGGGGGAATTGCATGAACGATCGTCAGATCGTTCATGCAATAGGAGATCAGCATACAGCTTATAGCTGTATGCTGGTCTCCATGGCAACTGTCAGTCACGCTGCCCACAATGCATTGTGGGCATCGTGACGTCACCAGACAACCCGGATGCTGTCATTCAGCATCCGGGCTGCCTGGTAGGAGACTCAGTAGCGGCGCTCAGCGCCATTACTGCGCCGGATCTCGGGCAGCAGGAGCTCACTCCTGCCGCCCGCAGCCGCGATGTCGCGACCACGATGTCGCGACATCGGGGGGTTAATCCCCCGCGGCCGGAGCTCACTCCGGCCGTGGGGGATGCGGCATGATGCCAGCGGTAATATACCGCCGGTTCCATGCCGCGATCTTGCGCGCTCCGCCTGTGAGCGCGCAAGATCCGCTTGACGTACTCATACGGCAATTTGCGGGAACCCCTACCCGACATTGCCGTATGAGTACGGCAAATGTCGGTAAGGGGTTAAAGGTGTCACTATTCGGGATAGGGAGTTTAAGTTATCCCTTTTCGCAGACGACGTGTTGTTAACATTGACCTCGTTACATATCTCCCTTCCGAATCTCCACTCGCTGCTGTCTAAATTTTATGTCCTCTCAGGATTTAAGATCAACACTACAAAAACGGAAGCCTTTCCGCTCAACATCTCCTCTGCGGATCTACAGTTACTAATAGATAATCATGGCTACAATTGGAGATTTACCACCTTAAAACATCTGGGGGTGAATTTGACATCGTCCTATGCTTCTCTATACAGTAATAACTTTCCTAAAATATACCAGGAGGTGCGGGGTTTGTTGCAGAGATGGCGAACGTTGCCACTTTCATTACTGGGGAAAATTTCAGTGGTCAAAATGACCATACTGCCCAAGCTGTTGTATTTATTTGAGGCAATGCCTGTTCCGGTTCTTCTTGCTCATCTAAAGGCCATGCAGGCGTCGATCTTTAAATTCATCTGGGGAGCAAAGAGACACAGGATAAGGAAGAGTATTATGTTAGCGGGGCAAAAAGATGGTGGTTTGGCGGTCCCTGACATAGCAAAATATTACTGGGCCTCACAACTCCGGCGAATTCCTGCATGGTACACGCTTTACGCATACTCTAAATGGGTGGAAATAGAGAAACTGTGGATGGCTCCGGTTCATCCCAACTCGTTATTATGGGGAACCACGAAGGTTCCAGTTACATGCCCACTGTTAGGGCCTATTAAATTGACAAGGGAAATATTGTCCCATTGTGCCAGACGATTTGGGCTCTGTTCTACATTTGCTGCGATGACCTCGTTCCTCTTCAACCCGGCATTTCCGATAGGACTTGATGACCTATCTATGAAACCGTGGTACGACAGGAAGCTCTTCAGGATAGCGGACATTGTAGATTATAAAACGCTGCATATTCTTCCATTCAATGTCCTGCAGGACCGATTCCATTTACCAAATAATAGTCACTATTCATACCTGCAAATTGTCCATTTTGCTAGATCGGTGTTGGGTTCTGGTAAAGTTACCATGCCCACTAGATTTGAATCAACATGCAAATTATTTACATCGACCAGAGGTTTGATATCCCAAATTTATTCTATGTTACTAAACCCCTGTCCAGGGGAGCTTCCTAATCATTCTTATATGGAGAAATGGGAGAGGCATCTGGGTAGGCAGTTATCTGAAGAGGAGTGGAGATTGGTGTGGCAGAGAGCGGGTCAGACATCTCATTGTAACCTGTATAAGGAGAATCAATATAAAATTCTTATGTGGTGGTACCATACGCCAGCTCTACTCCACAAATTGAACCCGGGAGTACCAGACCAGTGCTGAAGATGTGCGTTGAATGGTGCAAACGTATTGCATATCTTTTGGGAATGTGCGCAGATAGGGAACTTCTGGGGTGAGGTCAGAGCTTTGGTGGAGCATGTGACCGGAATTAGGCTACCTATGACTCCATTATGTTTTCTCTTGAATATTCATATTCCCAGAGTTAGGAAAACTACCCTGCGTATAATTATGCATATTCTAACAGCAGCAAGATGCCTGATCTCCACGTTTTGGAAAGGTACAAATGCTCCCACTTTAGATGACTTGCTACATAGACTTCAAGATGTCAGGTTAATGGAACAAATTACTGCCTCTTTGAACAATAATCTGGATAAATTTGAGGAGATATGGGCCCATTGGGATGAATATGCGGTCACTCTAAGGTAATGAGGAAATGATGAGTTGTTAGGAAACCTGACCTGAGACAGGGCAAGCTCCTTGATTTCAATATGCATGTCTATTAGAGAAAATATTACGTTCCCCATCCTTCTGTGTCGTGTCTGCCGTCTAATTGTGGTTATTCTGTTTTATCCTTGTTTACTGTGGATGTTCCGGACAATCCTATGCACTCCAAACAGTAATCCACACACGGGATATCCAGCGATTATGCAAAAACCACAAATTTATTTCAAAATAGAATTTCCAGGACAGTTTAAATTATGACACAACCCAACGCATTTCGGACCTGGCAGGGTCCTTGTTCACAGCAAGTGCATCTCAAACAGACTCTAACATATATATACAAACTTTAAAAACACGTCATGAAATCACATGGTAATGGGAGTAGACAAAAGCATTAACCCTTTATGGGATATAGTCCACAATAGACATATGCATAAAAAGTATTAAATATACACCTTTATACACAGGGCAGAATTAGGGAAATTAGGTTTAATATGACTATGTTGTGCTTAACAAATGCCCACAAGCCCCTTATAGGCAAATGGATCCTAGTGTACAGTATATACATAAGATCATTACATCTATTCATTCCATTTGGATGCCGTGTATCACACTCGAGGATCCAATATGCTTCACGCAATCTGACCTTCTTTTCCCAGTTGCCACCCCGTGGTGGCCTGTTAACTCTTTCTATAGCCCCGCATCTCAAAGAAGTAATTTCACCTCCGTGATGTTCTAGGAAGTGTCTTGTAACGCCAGATAAATGGGTATGTTTATTACGGATCCCAGCAAGGTGTTCTGCAATTCTGTATTTAATTTTTCTAACAGTGCTTCCTATATACATCATATTGCAATGGCTACATGTTATATAATAAATTGCATGGTCTGTCTCGCAGTTAATAAACTGCTTTACTTTAAACTGTTTAGTAGCATCTTTATTCTTGAAAATTTCTCCTTTGATAATCAAGGGGCAAAGAATGCATCTATTGCGTCCACAAGGAAAAAATCCTTTGTGACTAAGCCAGGTATCTCCTCTCTTACTCAAAAAAGTGCTTGGTGCAATTTCATTAGCTAGAGAAATCCCTCTTCTTGACACATATTTAATGCCTTTTTCTACATATTCATTCAGAATTGCATCCTGTCATAGAATCTGTACATTTTTAAAAAAAGATTTTTCTTATCTCTCTAAAGTTATCACTATATCTCATAGAGAAAACTACCTGTGCCTTTGTTACATTTTGTTTTTTGTGTTGTTCATTAAGCAGACATTGTTGCGATAATACATTTACTTTGTCTGACGCCTCTTTCAGTAATTTATCCGGATACCCTCGTACTTTCAGCCTCTTATCAATGTTGTTTTTTTCTTCCAAAAAATCATTATCACGTGTGCACGCTCTCCTGGCTCTGATATACTCTCCCATAGGGATGGCTGCTATGGTATGATAGGGATGATTACTAGTGGCCTGAAGTAAGGTGTTACCCGAATGCGGTTTCCTATATAATCTGGTGACCACCCTCCCTGATTCTCTTTCCCCCTCCAATTCCAAATCTAGGAAAGCTACCTTCACCGGACTATATGAAAAGGTGAATTTCAGGTTACAGTCGTTGTTGTTAAAATGGTCTATGGGCACATCCGCATCCCCTACCATTGCAAATTTGTACATGGCATGGTGGGAACAGCATGTTATATATAGTGCGGATAACCCCTATGGAGACTCGATACTGTGGTATGGGCGCTACATCGATGACCTCTTGTTTGTGTGGGGTCACGATGTAGCGTCCATACCCGGATTTGTAGACCATCTTAACAACAACGACTGTAACCTGAAATTCACCTTTTCATATAGTCCGGTGAAGGTAGCTTTCCTAGATTTGGAATTAGAGGGGGAAAGAGAATCAGGGAGGGTGGTCACCAGATTATATTGGAAACCGCATTCGGGTAACACCTTACTTCAGGCCACTAGTAATCATCCCTATCATACCATAGCAGCCATCCCTATGGGAGAGTATATAGCCGGAGAGCGTGCCACGTGATAGGATTTTTTGGAAGAAAAAAACAACATTGATAAGAGGCTGAAAGTACGAGGGTACCCGGGAAATTAAATTACTGAAAGAGGCGTCAGACAAAGTAAATGTTTATCGCAACAATGTCTGCTTAATGAACAACACAAAAAACAAAATGTAACAAAGGCACAGGTAGTTTTCTCTACGAGATATAGTGATAACTTTAGAGAGATAAAAAAAATTTTTTTTTAAGAAAGTACAGATTCTACGACGGATGCAATTCTGAATGAATATGTAGAAAAAGGCATTAAAAGTGTGTCAAGAAGAGGGATTTTTTCAGCTAATGAAATTGCACCAAGCACTTTTTTGAGTAAGAGAGGAGATTACCTGGCTTAGTCACAAAGGATTTTTTTCCTTGTTTGGAGCAATAGATGCAAAAATTCTTTGCCCTTGTTATAAAAGGAGAAATTTCATGTAATAAAGATGCTATAACAGTTTAAAGTAAAGCAGTTTATTAACTGCGGACAGTCCATGCGAATTATTATATAACATGAAGCCATTGCAATATGATGTTTTTAGAAGCACTGTTAGAAAAATTTAAATACGAATTGCTGAACACTTGCAGGGATCCGTAATAAAACATACCCATTTAGTCTGGCGTTACAAGTCACTTCCTTAGAACATCACGGTGGAGGTAAATTTACTTCTTTGATATGCGGGGTATAGAAAGAGTTAACAGTCCACCACGGGGGTGGGCAACTGGGAAAAAAGAAGGTCAGATTGCGTGATGCATATTGGAATTAGAGTGTGATACACGGCATCATTTGGAATGAATTGCGTAATGATCTTATGTATAGTACACTAGGATCCATTTGCCTATAAGGGGCTTGTGGGCATTTTTAGCACAACCTAGTAAATATTAAACTAATTTCCCTAATTCTGCATGTGTATAAAGTTGTATATTAATACTTTTTATGCATATGTATTTATGTGGACTATATCTCATATGGGTAATGCTTTTGTCTACTCCCATTACATGTGATTTCATGTGTGTTTTTAAAGTTTAATAGTATATATGTTAGAGTCTGTTTGTGATGCACTTGCTGTGAACAAGGACCTGCCAGGTCCGAAATGCGATGGGTTGTGTATAATTTAAATTTCATTAAATACTAATTTTTTAAATAAATATTTTTTTTTATTTTCAATAATCTCTTTATATCCCTTTTGTTTATTACTGTTTTTCTTTTGTATCCTTTGCTTTCTTCTTTCCATTTCGTAAAATTGTAAACCACTTTTAATTTGACATTTATATTATAATTATTATATTTTAATCATAACTAATTCTTATATATCAACTTCCATTTTTTAATCTTCATTTAACATATCTTTATAATACTTTTTCAATCATATACCCTCTAAAATACACATCTATCATATATAACATTAACCTATTCAATACAACTCAAATTCATATACTTTTTAATAACCAAAAACTAAAAACACAAAAATACAATATATAAAATACTAATTAATTACACACAACATTATAAAATTAATTACTAAATTAATACAACTAACTCCAATAAAATTTTAAAATAAAAAACACAAACACATTTACCAACACCCACAACATATCTTATCATCTAAATTACATTACTAAAACACAAACACCCATTCATTTCAATTATATCTACCATAAATTATTACATATATCAATACCATTAATAACAAACTAAACCACCCCAAATAACAACCCCCTCTAAACAACAACTTCCTAATAAACCATTAACCCATATATACACAAAAATAAACAATTCACCACAAAATCAAATCTCTATCCAATTTTTCCATACCCAGATCAAATACATTCCATAACAAAAAATACAATTTCCTAATCACATACCATACAAACACACAAAATTACTTTTTCTTTAAACCCAACACTTATATTATAATATTCAAAAAAAATCTAAACAAACAAATTCCTATTCAACATAACACCTATAAACCAAAATTTAACTTTCCCCCCCCTCCCTCCAATATTACCCCCCAAAAATACCCCTTTCACCATTCATTCCATCCTCCCCCCAACTCCTCACACAACCCCACCTACCCCATCTTACCAACACCCCATCTCCACCCACCCCCCAATCAAAAACAAAAAAAACAAAAATTTCCATTCCCCTAAACCCTCCAAATTCCTAAACCACTACTCCCTCCCCACCCTTTTCCCACCTCCACTACCCCCTTCAACACATCCCCCATCTTTTCCCTTCCTTAAAAGGAGTCGCATCACTCCTCACTCCCTCGCCTTGCTTCACATTGTTGTATGTTCAGTAAACATCACTCTGTTCATACCGCCAGATGATTTAGATTGTCACCACACACACACAATCAACCCATCTTGTATTCCCGCTCATACAAACACACTCTCTGTAGTATCCACACACAATGCACCACTCCCCCGCTCCCTTCGTATCTCTCATCATCCCATCAGTCGGTCCCATATACCAGGTAACACGACATCTCTTATGCTCTTCCTAATCCACTCGCTCACTCTGTGTTAGATTGTGACTGATGATGTGACCTAAGCCACACTACAAATCCATCTTAGTAATATTAGAATCATCAACCCCTCGTCGAAGTCCACCTGTAAACGCCTTCACTCACCCTGCTCTCCTTGTCCTACACTCTGTTGTTGTTATTGTAGTCTCTACACACACAACTATCATGCCCACATGATGTCATGTGCTCCGTTCCATCCTTCTCACACTCTCGCCTATGCACACACACTAAACTCTACACCCTCTAACTACCCCAGACTATCAATGCTTCCATATATCATAGCACCTCGTTCCATCTATCAATATACATCGATGCTAATAACTTGTCGTATCTGTAACATCATCACTGTATAGAAATTATCCCACGTCCTTAAATATCCATATTTTGAATCTATCGTGCCGTAGCCTACAATAGTGATTCACACATGTCTGTATGCTGGAGTGATCATAGTCCAGTATGTCTGTGTCCCCTCCTAAAGATACACATCTCAACAGAACTAAGCAACCTCCACACAGAAATATGTTCCCTAATAAATGTACATCTACTCATAACCTCCTCTGCCTGACTATCCCGTCACACTCTATTTGTGTGCCCACACGTCACACAAAGTACACCCTATCTTGTCACGTCTCACGAATAGCCTGTTGTGTCCATGCTATAATGTACTAACAAATCTCAAAAAAAATAAACTATCTTCTACTCTCTTGATGTTCCTCTGATGATCAGTTCAAGACTTGACTACTACAGAAAACACACACATAAGTACTCTAAGTAAAAAAACAATGTTCTCTACAACTAAAGTCTAGAGTATATACGCGCGCACCATACCACACCTAGACACAATAGAATCCCTCAACTCATCTGATGTACACTCAGAACTTTAACTTCTACCACCCACTCCCTTCACACATATCAATACATAACTACTATCACAATACATACTACCACACCAAGAAGTGTATTTAACAATACTCACCTCTAGTATCCAAAAAGTTACGCTGTGTGTTACTAAATCTACAGCACTCTCCACTACTCAGACGTAATCCCCATCCCCCTCACTAGATCACTTCAAGTATATCTCATGAGTGTGCTGTCCGACACTAGTTCCACTCTGAACTACTCACTATATATAGTGTCACTCTTGATAAATCACAATCATACATCACCATCATCATTATGACACATCCGTCTGGTACACCTAGATGTATCACCTTGCCGTATTGTCACTATCATAGACATGACAATCAAGAGCACATCCAGTGTGACCACATCTCTGAATATCTCAACTGCTCTAACCTACATCACTCTCATTAACCTCTCAGATGTTGATCCCACATTACTCTCATCATCCAAGAATGCTCCAAACCTACCCTTCCTCCCTAATCCCTCATTCCCTACTGATGTGTATCTCCCAACATATACTGTACGTCTCTTCTCACAAGAAAGAAAAATCTACAGAGAACTCCAACTAATATTTGTCCAATACACACTGATTGTAAAATCTTCCTAAGCTCACAGAATCGATAACTCTCATAAACAGCATATAGAAATAAATACCTACCAGAACTCTACCTCTGTAACCCCCCATACTGAGAGTGTCAAACAACACCAAACTTAAAAAATCCATTTTATCATATCTAAACACTCCCCCATTTAAACCCCCCAAAAAGAATTCTAACTCAATCCCCATTACCAATACAATAGAACTCCTAGAATAAGACCACCCCACATCAAAACTAAGTTGAAAGTAAGCTGTGTAAGAAACACACTCTTCCCACCGAGTATATCTCGTATTATCTCAAGATAATAGTTGTACTCACCAAAATATAATCAGTAAAGTCCAGTATCAAGGTTAGTAATACGCACGGTCATACTCAACATTCTCTCATAGATAGTCGTCAAGCCGAACATCTGGTATTATGAGTACTCTCGCAACATGCCTGTGTTGTAGTCAATCTTGCATTCTGAGACATCCTTGTTCTGGATGTATAGTTATAGTGTGATCTATGTAATCTGTCAGTCCACTCGATCACTTAACAGATATTATTTTCTGACTCAATATAATCTGTCATCAGTCACACTCCCCACATAAGACTATAGACAGACCTGTTAGTTGTGTAGAACAACCATTAACTCTGTGTAATGCCTCTCACAAGAGATTCTCAAACTCAATGTCACTCTACCTTTCACCCTGACACCCAGATGGTATGTGTAGTACAAGAAGTTGTCTTCATAAACATGAAAATTCCCTCTCACCATCTTAGACGCTATCCTATACTGTACTCATATTTATGTCCTCCTTGCCCTTACAATTGTTGTCGTTTTCTTGTATATATTCCTAATACCCTGCACCCATGTTGTAAAATGCGTGTCTCAGGTCTGTGACAAATCAGAACCTTAAACTACCTATACTGTGTCAAGAAAAGATCCCTTCTACTAATCCCTATCCCAGTACCACAGTCGTTCCACTGAGTTGAGTACGTGTGACCACTCTAAGAATACCCTATCTATAATGTATGTTGTGCCTCATCCTCATCTCACACTTACTTACACAACAAAAACACCAAAATAACGTCAGATAGATTGATTTCCACTCCACTATCTCCACATGTGTGAGTTCTAACACATCATTAGAGCACGTACACAATCATGACTGACACCGTATGTTTTATACCAGAACTCTACAATGACAATACACTCTTTATCCTTCCCCCCCTTCACAATATTGTGTGTGTGCCCTTGTAAATCTTCCTATCAAAGTAGCTTAATAAAAACAATCACCCCAAACTTTTTCAACATCATCACCAAAAGTTGTGTCCATACCTCACAATTAATCCCTCTCAGTTATAGTATAGCTCTGCTTATAGATATCTATCTCACCACTTCCACTCACTACTACTATGTGATCAATCTCAAGAGTTACACTGTATGATAAATACAATATGTTGTGCGAGTATCTCTATGTCTTCTCCGCTTACATATAGAAACTCACTGGTAATGTGTGATACACAAAGTGCCTGAGAGCTATCATATTCAGTTCCTCACAAGTGTCTCGCTCTCTCTATCTAGCGCTACCTTAATTGTCAAGATCATCGCATGCTGACCTACAAAGACTACACATCTACTCATACAGATAATCTATAAGGAGTAGCTACTTTGTCAGTTGCACTTCCATCTCTACTCATGTATCTTTAGTAATATGTAAACCCAGTGAGATAAACGTCAGAATCTAAGACACACTCTATGTAGCGCAACCACACAATCTGCTCACTAGTGCATCTGTATGCACATCTATGTTATCAGACAGTTCTTTTCCATAATACTCGCAGTTATACGGTGATCGACTGCCTATGTGTGTGGTAATCATAAGTTGGTTTCACGTGATTATCTTAAGTCTCCCGCACAGCTATTTGTGTGGTAACCTCGTTGTGTGTGCATAGCGTGCTCACTCAGAGAGTCTTAGAGTGAGCTTTTGTAATATGTCAGGTCTCTTTCTGGCTCCCTGAAATGTCTCGAGAGTGAAATGTGTAGTGTGATTAGATCTCCACGACGCTGTGTCTTCGGTTTCTCAATTTATGTTAATTTAGCGTTACGCTGACAGCTATTGTCCACAGAACGTTGTGCAGTAAGGCCTTGTTACTTCCGCGTTAGAGAAGCGTAGTCCGCCTCGTCGTGGGTGAGGCATGATTCCGGGTGGTGATATACCCTCCAATTTTGTAGTTTTTTAGTGATGACTTGCTATGACGCCAGTCAAATTGATGTGAGTCCGTACGAGAGAAATAAAGTGTGAGTTTTATATGTGAGACTATCAAATGCACAGACGTCATATTGTCTCTAGCTATATGTGCTTAGTGTGTTCTATCATGTGAGCAGCACGAACAGTGTTTAGATTGTGTGTTCGCAGAGTTTCCTCATGATGCACTGTAGATCTGGATACTAGACGTTGTGTGTCTCTTTGTGTGCGGCGCTCGGTTTCTGATACGCGCTGTGTAAATCGCGGCGCTCATTGCGTGCGCTGGCGATAGTTGAGTGTTTGTTGTGGAGTTGACGCGTGAGCAGCTTGATATGTCCATGTGTGTTCTCTGTCTCGCGAAGCTTATTGCTTGTGTGAAAATCTCTGCCATCCTCGCGACGAAGTGAGATTCGTGATCGCTGAGAGGCGCGTGTGTGCGTGCTTCGCGCGCGGCCGCGCCTGACACACACCTCTGTGACGTGTGCTGTTGCATCTGAGAACTCGCTAGAGTCGGGACTGGGTGTGTTGCACGCGGCATCATGTCTTGCGCGCTACGAAGATGAGCACTCAAGTCATGCTTCGCTACTTATATGTTTGTTTGACGTAGTAGAGTGTAGTGGTGGGGGAAGGGCGAAGCTGAGACGTTGTGTGCGTAATGTGGGGATTCATGTGCTCTCAGTGCTACGGTGAAAAGTTGTTGCCGCTGATTGTTTGAGTTAGTAGTTTGTGAGTTGTGTTTTACTGTTTTTGTATACTTTTTTTTGAATCTTTTTCATACATTTTTTTACACTTTCACCCAGGGGGGAATTGCATGAACCGATCGTTAGATCAGTCCTGCAATAGGAAATCTGGCCATACAGCTTATAGCTGTATCCTGGTTCTCCATGGCAAATGTCTGTCCACGCTGCCGTCCACTATGCATTGTGGGCATCGTGACGTACAGACAACACGGATGCTGTCATTAAGCGTCAGGGCTGTCTGGTAGGAGGGACGGTACCGGCGTTCAGCGCCCGGTACTGCGCCGTGATCGACGGGCGGCAGGAGCTCACTCCTGACGCCCGCAGCAGCGATGTCGCGACACGTTGTCGCTGACATCGGGGGGGTTAATCCCCGCGGCCGGAGTAACTTCCGGCCGGGGTGGATGCGGCCATGATGCCAGCGGTATATATACCGCTGGTTTCATGCCCGCGATCTTGCGCGCTCCGCTTTGTGAGCGGCGCAGATTGCCGTGACGTACTCATACGGCAATTTGCGGGAACCCCTACCCGACATTGCCGTATGAGTACGACAAATGTCGGTATGGGGTTAAATGGGTTCAGAGTGTACATTAATGAAAAAAAAATGAACTTTTTTGATCTTCCAAAGGTTGCAATGAAACAAAGAGTGAAAATTTAAAAGGGGTTGAATATTTTTTTACCCATTTTTTTAATTTTTTGTGACAGTTTTTCCATTTATTTTTTATGCGTTTATGTTTACATAGAAACGTTTGATCAATTCTTCAAAATTTTGATAGATTTCTAAAAAAATCAAACCAAATTCGGAATCAAAAAGACCTTTTAAAAACGAATTATTTTATATTTGAAGATTTAAATCTTTACTTTTGTTTTATTTTATTAACTCTGTTTTTCATTAATAACACTTACTTTTCCAGCCTTCTGTCAATCCGTCCCAACTTTTTTGAGATGTGTTGCTAGCATCAATTTGTTCAATTAAAATAGAAAAATGTCTAGCTTTCACTTCTGATATATGGTTTATGTCCTGACTAAAATATGGCTATATTATACACTGTGTCATATTGAAACAGACTGCTGTTAGGACAACACTTGGTGTGCCCTAACTGTAGGCTTGATTCCTTTTTCCTTTTGTATGTCCCCAGGGTAGACTTCTGAGTATTTCTCATGTCCAATAAGGTCACCGAGAAATCTGGTGACACAATAAGATGGTGGAGTATTGTTTGATCATGCTGGTGTTAGATACGAAGTGATCCACGGCACACTGGATACTATAATGCAAAACACTTTAATGCACTTTACATATATCATGCTGGAGAAATGTCTGCTAATGTCTACTTATGATGTACAATTAATCTTCATGAAAAGCAAATGAATGTTGTGGATCACTTCATTATGGCCATGGGATTGGTTATCCTTTTACGTGCGACATTATTTTAGTCTTTCCTTTAACCCCTTAAGTTGAACACCTAAAAGGTACTTAATGATCAGCACATTTTTTAAGTTTTTACCTCCTTGCGTTTCAACAGTAACTTTTTTATTTTTTGAATGATGCAGTCGTATGAGGCCTTGTTTTATTCGGGACAAGTACTTTTTAGGGGAGTAGTTTAAGTTCACTTGTTTTGCAGAATGTTTTTTCAGTTGGTTTACACCATTCATATTTCACACTTAACTTGTTAGATTAATTCTACAGGTTATTACGGTCTTGTTGATACCTAATACGTTTAGGTTTCTTTAGTGTGTAAAGTATGTACAATTATTTTTTATTAAATATTTATTTTTACTTATTTAGTTTTTTTACACTTTTTTGTTTTTTTACTTTTTTTTATTTTTTAAATCCCATGAAGGGATAACTGTTTTACATTTTTTTTTACACTTAATAATGTATTAGCATACTTATATATGCTAATACATTATAATCTGTGTAAGCTTCTGTAAGAAGCCAGCGATCAGGGCAGACTGTGTGCTGCCCTGATTGCTGCCTGCATTAGACAGCACTGGCTGAAGTACAGTCCTGTCCCTAGTGCTGCTGGAGCGCCACAAACCCCGTTGTCTGCAGCAGTGTCAGAAGACGTCGCTGTAGACGAACAACTTGCACCGCCCAATGTCAAAAGGCGGTGGGTGGTTGTTAACCCCTCACAGCCGGAGACAGTTTTGGCCCTCCTGACGGAGCCCCGGTTTTAAAATCTGACATGTCACTTTATATAAGAATAACTTTTTGACACTTTTACCTATCTAAGTGATTCAGAGATTGTTTTCTTGTGACACATTGTGCTTTAAGTTAGTAAGAAATTTTGGTCCAAAAATCCTTGTTTATTTGTGAAAAATATCAAAATTCATGAAAATTTGGAAAAAATTAGCAGTTTTCAAAGTTCAAAAATTTCTGCATGTAAGGCGTGTTATTCCACTCAAAATAGTTTATAACAAGCATCTACCATATGTCTACTGCAGGTTGACATCATTTTTTTATTTATTTTTTTACCACTTTAGGGGGCTTAGAAATTTAGTTGTCATTTTCCGCATTTTCAAGAAAATTTGCAACATAGATTTTTTTAGGGACCAGTCCAGTTCTGACGTGGCTTTGAGGGGCTTGTATGTTAGATACCCCATAAATGACTCCATCTAAGAAACTAGACCCCTTAAAGTATTTAAAAAAGCATTCAGGAAGTTTGTTACTCCTTTAGATATTTCACAGAAATTAAAGCAATTAAATTTTTATTAATTATTCACTGGAACACGGTAGAAGTGACCAGGCAAAGGCAACTCAACATCAATTCCCCAGATTCTACCATTTTCAGAGATATCACATATGTAGCCCTAGTGCACTATTTGGCTCAAACACAAGCCTCAGAATAGAAGGAGCACCTACTCGATTCTGGGGTCTAATTTTCATTACGACTTTATTTAGGTGCCATTTCAGGTTTGTGGACACCCTAAGGTGCTAACTCCCCTAAAAAGACCCCTTATTGGAAATTACACCCCTTAAGGAATATATCAAGGGGTGCAGTGAGCATATCGACCTCACAGGTGTTTCACAATTTTTTTTAGCGTTAGACTCTGAAAATAAAAAATAAAAATATTTTTTCCAACAATCTGCAATTTTAACTAAAAATTAGCTCACTCCGGCCGTGGGTGATACGGCAGGATGCCAGTGGTAATATACCGCTGATCCCATGCTGCGATCTTGCAAGCTCTGCTTGTGATCTCGCAAGATCACCATGATGTACCCATACGTCAATTTGTGGGAACCCCTACCCAACCTTGACGTATGGGTACATTAAATGTTGGTAAGGGGTTAAAAAATTCAGGCAGTTATTCGAGTTTATGTCTATAAGTCTATTTGTTGTTGATGATTTCATTTTTGTTCACAACATTAAGTGATTCCAAATTTATCAGAAAAAACACGGTTATCCAAGCTTTTAAAACTGATGAACTGTGCCAGTACAGAAAAGCAATATTGGTGCGGGTCTGACTCTCCACAGCCAAGTGATAATCTGTTTGAGGCACTACAGCCTCTTCATTGTTTATATTACATTTACATTGTTTTGTACTTTCACATGTCATAGTTTTTACAGGTGCTGTGGTAGCTAATTCAGCTTAGTCCTCTTCAAGTAAATAGGACACAGCTTTATAAGGAGAACAGTGATCATTGGGGTGCCCCAACAACGTAAGTCTGGATAACCACTATAAAATAATTTACTGTCAGTTGTTTGGAGCATGTTTCATGAAGCCAGAATGTTTAGTTATTAAACATTATTATGTCTTTTATCTGTGATTTGTGTATTAGCTATGAAGTAAAAAACCTAGGTGAATGTCCTCTAAGTTTGCTGCTCACCTAATTTTTGCCAAGTGTAGTATTTGGTCAAATTATAATATGTTGTGTTGATCCAAACGAGACAGTAAAAAAGTGTCAGACAACAGCAATTTATAAATAAGCTCTGAATATTTAATTTTACAGTTGAATCCAGAAGTTTACATGCAGTATATAAAGATACACATATGTATGTTTTTGTCACTATCTGACATGAATCAACCTAACCCGTTTTAAGTCAATTAGGATTACCAAAATTATTTATGTTTGCCAAATACTAGAATAATGAGAATTTTTAAGGCATTTTTATTACTTTCTACAAAGTCAAAAGTTTACATACATTTCATTAGTACTTGGTAGCATTGCCCTTAAACTGTATGACCTGGTTCAAACATTCTGGATATCCTTCCACAAGCTTCTCAAAATAGTTGGTAGGAATTTTGGCCCATTCCTCCTAACAGAACTGTTGTAACTGAGCTGTGTTTGTAGGTTGCCTTGCTCGCCCTTGCCTTTTCAGCTTTGCCCATAAATTTTCAATAGGATTGAGATCAGGGCTTTGTGATGTCCTCTCCAAAATACTGACTTGGTTATCTTTAAGCCACTTTTTAACCAGTTTGGCAGTATGCTTCAGATCATTGTCCATTTGGAAGACCCATTTCCATCCAAGCTTTAACTTCCTGCTGATGTCTTGAGATGCTGCTTCAGTATTGCTACATAATCTTCTTTTCTCATGATGCCATCTATTATGTGAAGTGCACCAGTCCCTCCTGCAGCAAAACAACTCCACAACATGATGCCGCCACCCCTGTGATTCACAGTTGGGATGGTATTCTTATGCTTCCAAGCTTCTTCCTTTTTCCTCCAAATGTAACGATGGTCATTATTGCCAAACAGTTCAATTTTAGTTTCGACAGAGCACAGGATATATCTCCAAAAATGGAGGTCTTTGTTCCTGTGTGCATTTGAAAATATTAATCTGGCTTTTATATGTTTCTTTTGGAGTAATTGCTTCTTCAAGGCAGAGTGACTTTTCAGCCCATGTTGAGACAGTACTTGTTTCACTGTGAATGACACAACCTTACCAGCTTTTGCCAGCATCTTCATAAGGTCTTTTGCTTTTGTTCTTGGGTTGATACGCACATGTTGGATCAAAGCACGTTCATCTCTGAGACACAGAACATGTCTCCTTCCTAAGCGGTATGATAGCTGGGCATTCACATCTTGTTTGTACTTGCATATAATTATTTGTACAGATGAATGTCAGATTTCTGGAAATTGTATCCAAGGATGACCCAGACTTGTGCAAGTCCACAATTCTCTACCTGATATATTGGCTGATTTCTTTAAACTTTCCCATGATGTTACACACAGAAGCAGGATGTTTCTGGTGTGCTTTAAAATACATCCACAGGTGTCTCTCTAATTAACTTAGATGTTGCCATTAAACCTATCAGAAGGTTCCAAAGACATGACATCAACATGTGAGCTGTGCCAAATTGTTCATAGTTATCATAGTGTATATAAATGTTTGACTTTGCAGAAAGTAATAGAAATGCCTTAAAATTATCTCTCTCATTACTCTTGCATTTGGCAAATATAAATAATTTTGTCAATCTTAATTAACCTAAAACGGGTAAGCATTTTTCTGATTTCACGTCAGATAGTGAGAACACATGCATATGTGTCTCTTTAAATAGTGTATGTAAACTTCTGGTTTCAACTGTATGTGTAAAAATTTAATTAAACATTATGTGAAAGGGGTTATCCAGCCTTGCAAAATCAGCTGATCAAAAGAGCTACAGCACTCCTGCAGTAGTTGCAGGCTTTACAATGTTTCTTTGCTCTTTTTATTGTAATCACTGTACTTTTAGTAATGGCCATATAAGGTACAGTAGTGGTGTTCCATTAAAGGTATGGCAAGTACAAGCATAAATAAGCATGTTACAGGAGAAATCAGCAACAACAACAAAAACTTATGTAAAAATGCCCACAGAGGTCTTTTAATGACCTAATGGTGGGCACAATATGTAAAATAAATTAAAAAAACACAAAAAAATCATTAAAACATCTTAAACGCCACAACTTTTAACCTGTTCCCTATACACGGGCTTCGGTCCATAACTGGTCAGCGTATATACTAGATCTCAGGTGCTTTTCAGCATCGATGTAAAGTTGGGACTTTGCAGATAAGTACTGGTTCATTACTATGTTGTTCATTGCGACTAATATGCTGTATGAGGACTTATGTGTCTATTAATCATATGTCAAGCGCTTAAAAGCCAAAAGTAAATAAGCCTTTTTCACAATTGAATGTCTAGCCCTGTGTGTTTTATAAAGTGCAAAGAAAGGGGGATATCAAGGAAATCCCTGACAAAGGCTATGAACCAGTATATATATATGGAAAAATAAGTGCGGCAGATTAAGTGTGAATACAAGCCCTATGAACATAAAACTATAATGCCTCTATAAAAACTTCTGTAACAGAAAAGTGATATGATTATAAAAACCTATTTCAGTGATTCTTTTTGCTGTTGATTTTTTTTTTCCTAAAAGTGAAATCCAGATTTGTGAAATGTGAAAACAACTAAGGTAAAATTACATAAAATTAATATAAAAACCAAGTGGGAGAAAGCACTTTAGTGTTTAAACCCACATGAACTAAGAATAAAAATTAAAATGTGCCTGGTCAGGAACTTGATAAATGACACGGTCAGAAACTGGTTAAACAGGAGAAAAAGATACATACTATACTATACTATACATTAGGCATTTGTCATGCAGTATAGAGCGTCATATAGTGTTTTTTAGCTTTACTTAATAGCCATATTGCTTTTCAATAAATGTAGATGCTAAAAAAAAAAAAGGAATTTTTACAATGACAGTCAATGAGAGATATATCCAACTTTATAGGCATGCAACCTGAAATGTTTGCTTTAGTGTCTTGACGGAGCGAATGGTACAGATGTTCACCTTCAAATTACCTACCTGTTGTCGTCTGCTTTTTCTTTCATTTTTTTTCTTGTATGCAATATAATGGATAAAAGTAAAGATTCTGCAGGCAGAAAAAAATAAAGAAATATCATCACTAACAAAAAGCATACTTTTCAATTGCTGGAAACTCACCAATCACAGTGGGCAACATACAGTAAACTGAAGGTTACTAAACCTGTTGTGTTGATGTGCTGATAATCTTATTTTAATATACAATATAAAATCTAAAATATGGAACATTATTCACTCCTGTGAATAAGTTGCTACTTCATGTTCTTCCTTTTTATGTTATAAAAGATAAATAAATCATTATTTTATTTTTCATTTAAATCAAATTTGATATATATTTATGTGCATTTAAATAATTATCTGGGTAATATAGACATGTAAACAATATAATAAAGGAATATAGAAAGTGTATGTATTTTAACAGCACATGAGACATACTACTGCCAGTTACATAATTTGTCAAAAAAAAGATGCATCTATTAAACTCACATAAACGGTGAAAGTCCAGCATGACCCAAGGAAAATGTAAAAGCATGAAAAATGTATTTCAGGAACATATTAAAAAGAAACTGACAAAGCACATGGTCAGATGGCTAGGAGTGGTTACCAGAGGGTCCATGGGACCAATACACTGACGAGTTTCGGGCTTAGTGGATAGCGCCCTTACTCATAGTGAGTAAGCCCGATTCACGTCAGTGTATTGGTCCCATGGACCCTCTGGTTACCACTCCTAGCCATCTGACCATGTGCTTTTGTCAGTTTCTTTTTAATATGTTCCTGAAATAAATTTTTCATGCTTTTACATTTTCCTTGGGTCGTGCTGGGCTTTCACCGTTTACGTGTATCTACTGCTGCATGCTTGGGCAGACATCCGTGCACTTTTCACTGAGAAAGGAGCTGGCTTCATCTACTACTTTCAATCTATTAAACTCAACCTTTCTCAGATAAATTTCACATAATTTAATGCAAAATTACTTAACCCCCCAATATCATTTATCATTAGATAAGCAGCTAACCCTTGCTTTGAATGCTGTCAAAGTATCTATCATGATATATACAAAAAACAATTGTGCACCTGAGCATTTATTTCATTTCGTCTGGAGGTGCTGAACACTTTTGTTTTTATGATAGACTATAGTTCCTATAACTTCTACAGGCCTTTTTGGAGGCCTAGAGCCAAGAGAGATAAGTCTACTTAGTGCAAGGTTCTATCTGAAATTAGATCACTGGTTGTTGCTGGTCACTGATGGATGAGTTTACACAGATTGTTGAAATATGCTGTAAGAACTTAAAATTTACATGTGTAGTTTATTACGACCTTTTATAGTAGGGAATTCCATAGTTTGACTTCTCTTCCTCTAAATAACCCTTTATTGATTTCTAAAATTATTTTTCTCCACATGTTAAAAGTGTATCATCGTCTTTTATACATTAAAGTGGTTTTCTCGCTACAAAGATCATATCTCTAATGATGGGGACAGTAAAAGTAGTAAGCACTTTTGCAATTGATTTGCATTACCTAAATCATTTAGAACAGCAGATATAAGCTAAACTGTGTTTTCTACACTTAAAACTGCAGCCTGAGGTTGGGCCATGCCCCCTTTTCTGTGATTGGCTGACCGATATGTCATTCAGCCTTTTCAGACATGCCCCCTGGAAGGGAAACACCCCCCTGTGCTGTTATTGGCTGCCTGCACTCTGTGCTTACTCCTCTCTGATCTGTGTAAATCGAAAGTGAAACTAGGTGCCTCAGCTCTCTATGCAGGATGTATCTGTATAATAAAGGCTGTTTGAGCTCCTCTTTGTTTATGTTCCAGCTCTATGTGAAGGATATTGGCAATTACTGAGTCTCTAGCTTCTAGATTCACTCTCCCCCCCATATAACACAGCCTTATACCTTGTGCTCCCCCTCTACCTCCTGCCTGATAATAGGGGGGAGGGGGCAGCATGAATTACTGTCATTTATTTCATCAGTTCAGGCTGTATGTATAACTGTTTATAACAATACAGGTGTTCTGGTTACAGCAATGCAAAGGTTCTGCTTACAAGGAGCTTGTGCAGCCTGGGATGGAGCTGAGAGCTCTGCAGGCATGAGAACATTGCAGGAGCTGTGACATCCTCTCCCTTCCACGGTTCACACAGAATGATGATGTCATAACTCTTCAGTGAGGAGAGACACACCTACAGGGAAGAGAGACTCGCCTATGGATTTGAAGCTGTAACAGATCAACAGCTCAAGTCTGCGAAAGCCAGTAATGAGAAAACCCCTTTAATCATGCACCAGTTCTTTATATTGCTCACACCAGCATATATTTGAAGGATCACCTCTAGTGCTGCGCACACACATTATATAAAGGTCTACAGGTTTATTGACTTTTCTTAATTTTAACAAAACAATATAAAGTAAAATGCAGTAAAAGTCCTGACAATAGGAAGATAAATCAAAATGTTAAGCATTTACACCAAAAGTTGTAGATTCAGAATCATAGAATATCAGTATATGTAAAATAAGACCCACAAGGGTCATTACCCTGATAAGGTACTTATGACATCGACAATAATAACATTTACAACATAAACAACATATACAAGGTTTACAATGCTCTATCACATAAGAGAAACAAGAACATAGGGGTTTGTTCTCTCTAGGTTGTAAGAAAGTATCCCTGGGAGGAAACATTTTTTAGGTTAGGTAAAGGTAAGCCTGAGGAAATAAGATGGGGCCAACATTTTTAGGGCTGGTGATCATAGAGTAACTTTTAGTCTGCCCAACGTACCTGCAAGAGCTGATGTTAGGTACCATTTCGTAAAAACAAAAGGTTTTATGAAGTTCTGGATTTCAAGGCCTGAGTAACATGCCTCAATAAAAGATTCCCATTTTTTTTAACTATTTTTGTTTCTGTGTCTCTTTTGTTCTAAGTATGTCTAGTTTTTCTAGATGCGTGTAGTGTTTAACTATTTGTAAAATTTCATCAGTGGAGGGAATAGTAGGTGACAGTCATCTATTAAGTAACCCCCTTTTGGCTGCTAGGAGTATAATATTATCATTGGTTAGTTGTTAGTGTCTTGGGGGAAACTATGAAAAAGGACTTGCTGGGGTTCAAGTAGTAGTTTAGTCAACTTGATGATTCCCTCCCAGAAAGAGTGAGAAAACGGGCAGGTCCAGATACCATAGGTTAAATCAGAATAAGATAAATCGCATTTCAGACATGAGGTGATGTGATCTGAGCACGCTGGGTATGGAGGAATAGTAAAACCAAATACAGAGCTTTGTACAAGTCAGTAAGTAAGTATATCTCCGGCGTTCATTAATGATAGCTTTTCGAATATCAACCCATCCCTCTAGGATAATTTCGTTGATGTCAATCCCTGGAAATATGGATTCCCACTTGGAGAATAAAGAATTAGCATGTTTGTCTGGGAAGGGATCCCTCAATCCTGAATAAATAGATGACAGAGACAGTTAAAAAGGAGTCAAAATGGCTAGGCTCAAGAAAAGTAGACATGTTGCTAATTTTGGATTTACAGAAACTGATAATTTGTCAATAGGCCAAGAAGTGAGAAGAGGGAATATCAAATTTAGTGTGAAGTTCCTCAAATGAGAGAAAATTATTTTTCTGTTCATGTATTAGATGCGAGATTTGATTAATTCCCTTTTCCTTCCAAGCAACAAAATGAGGGTTTTCAAGGCCAGCAACAAACTCAGGGTGACCCCATAATGGGAGAATCTTGTTAGATTGATAATGTCTTGATGCTTTCCAGGAACTTATTGTGTCCTTCATAAGAAGACTCCCATTTATATGTTTAGGGAGGTCGGCAAATTTAGTATGAAGTAGAGCAGGCAGTGACCAGGGGGATACCAACTCAGTTTCCAGAGAGGTATTAGAAAATAAAGAATTTCCTTTAACCCAATCCAAGCCATGTCTCAAAAGACTAAATTGTACTTCCTTTTTCTTTAGGAAGCATAAGTTTCTTGATCGCAGTTCTAGGCCTTTTGCGTTTTCACAGAAAGGAAGAAAATGCAGACAACAAGGAGGAGATATCTTTTTGTTTGATTAAAAGAGGAATAGTCTGCATAGGGTAAAGTAGTTTATGGAAGCTCATCATTTTTATGAGTTGACACCGAGCCATAGGGAAATGGGGAGTTGATTCCATCTAATTAATTCTGAATGTATTTTTTTAAGTAGAGGGGAGTAATTGAGGTAATATAATAATAATAATCTTTATTTATACAGTATAGCGGCAACATGTTCCGCAGCACTTTACAAATTCGAGGTTATACGTACAGACATTACACATTAAAAGTACTTACAGATGAGACACAAGGTGTAAGGGCCCTACTTGTGAGAGCTTGCAATCTATTAGGGTGTATGGGTGAAACAAACGGTGAGAAGTGCCAAGTTTACAATGGTCCAGCCATGTTTCAAAAATAGGGGGTGGTTTACATGAATAATGGATGAACCTGACATCCAGACAGTACATCTATATACAGATAAGTGCCTGTGAATTTATACTGTATCCTGTACTGAATGGGAAACCAGTACAGTGATTGACACAGGGAAGAGGCATTAGTATAACGGCTGGAAAGAAAGATGAGCCTGCCTGCTGCATTCAGGACAGATTGGAGAGGGGAGAGTTTGCAGAGAGGGAGACCGATAAGCAAGGAGTTACAATAGTCAAGACGAGAAAGAATAAAGGCCACAATGAGAGTTTGAGTTGTTTCCACAGTGAGAAACGGACAGATTCTGGAGATGTTCTTGAGGTGTAGGTGACCGGAGCGGGAAAGGGATTGGATATATGGAGTGAAGGTCAGATCAGAATCTAGTATAACCCCCAGACAGTGGACCTGCTGCCTAGGAGTAATGGTTGTACCACATACTGAAACAGAAATAGCGGGGGGGTGAGTTGGTTACTAGATGGCGGAAAGACAAGAAGTTCAGTTTTAGTGAGGTTTAGTTTCAGATGGAGAGAGGACATTATGTCAGAGACAGCGGACAGACAGTCACTGGTGTTTTGTAGCAGGGCAGGAGTGTCCCGGGAGGAGGTGTATAATTGGATGTCATCAGCATAGAGATGGCACTGGAAGCAAATCTGCCAATGGTTTGTCCAATCGGAGCGGTTTAGAATGAGAAGAGGAAATGACCTAGAACTGATCCCTGAGGAATGCCAACATCAAGAGGTAGAGAAGAGAAGGTAGATCTGAAAAAAGAGACACTGAAGGAACGATCAGAGAGGTAGGAAGAGAACCAAGAGAGAGTGGTGTCCTGGAGGCCGATGGCACTTGTCACGGTTAGAGGTAGTGGATCTGCTAGACCACCGCAAGCGATGGCGTAAGCCACACCAGGGAGCGGAATCTAAGTAGCACCCAGTTTTCACCAGAGCCCTCCACAAAGCCGGATGGACTTGCTGCGGCGGGAAACTACCAGGTCGCTTCCACTGGCGTGGCTTGTTTGCAGTGGCAGCCAAGGGTAAGCATGGTACAGAATCGCTAGACGTAGTCGGGGACATGCAGTAGGTCAGGACAGGCGGCAGAGGTTCGTGGTCGAGGGACAGAAGCTGGACGGTACGGTACACGGTAAGACAGACAAGACTCAAGGAACGCTTTCTCTATAGGCAAATGGCACTAAAGATTCGGCACAAGACTCAGGAAGGGGCAGGCTTAAATAAGGGCAGCGACTGGCAATACCCAATTACCGGTGCGCTGGCCCTTTGAATTTCACAGAGCTGGCGCGCGCGCGCCCTAGGGTGCGGGTACGCGCGCGCCGGGAGACTGGAGATGCAGCAGTAGCGCGGCCGGGTGGAGGGACCACGGGTGTGCCTGCGACCCAGGACGGGGTTCGCAGGTCCACCCGTGACAGTACCCCCCCACCCCTCTCGGCCTCCCCCTCTTTCTGGCCTGAAGAAACTTCTGAATGATATTACGGTCCAGAATATTGTCCTCTGGATCCCAGGACCTCTCTTCGGGCCCGAACCCCTTCCAGTCAATGAGGAAAAACCGCTTCCCTCTGACCGTCTTCATATCCTGAATCTTCTTTACCGTAAAGACATTGGTGGCATCGGCCTCATGAGTGGGGGGAGCAACTACCCGAGAGAAGCGATTGAGGATGACCGGTTTCAGAAGAGAGACAAGGAAGGAGTTCGGGACCAGCATAGTGTGAGGAAGGTGGAGCTTATATGCCACTGGGTTTATGTGCTTAAGCACCTCGAGCTGACCCAGGAACCGTGGACCAAGCATATAGCTGGGAACCTTGAAACGGATATCTTTAGCCGACAACCACACCTTGTCACCAGGAGAGAAGATCGGCGGGGGTCTTCGCTTTTTGTCAGCTTGCGCCTTGGTATGAGCGGAAGCCTGGAGTAGAGAATGGTGCGTCTGCTTCCAGATCGCTGTCAGGTCCTGGACCAGCTCCTCCATGGCATGGACCTCAGAGGGTACAGAAAGGGGGAGGGGTGGGCGGGGATGTCGCCCATAGAGAATGAAGAAAGGAACAGCTCAGGCAGACTCCGTCTAAGGAGTTATAGGAAAACTCAGCCCAGGGCAACAAATTAGACCAATCATCCTGGGGCGCAGAGACAAAGTGTCGCAGGTAGCAGCCTAGGTTATCTCTCTCCACTTGCCCATTTGACTGGGTGTGATAGGCCGAAGAAAAGTCCAGTTTCACTTTTAGCTGGTTACAGAGGGAGCGCCAGAATCTAGAGACAAATTGGACACCCCGGTCCGACACTATGTGCCGAGGAAGCCCATGCAGCCGGAAAATATGTTGAAAAAATAGACTGCCAAGGCGAGGGGCTGAGGGTAGGCCCGGCCGAGGAATAAATTGAGACATTTTGGAAAACCGGTCTGTAACCACCCAGATGACGGTGTTATCAGAGGAAGGAGGGAGATCCGTGATAAAGTCCATGGCCCCATGGGTCCAAGGATAGCTGGGTATCGGTAATGGAAGAAGCAGACCTGCCGGCTTGAGACGAGGGGACTTGTTCCGGGCCCGGGAAGCGCAGGACTCCACGAACTCAAAAACATCCTGGACTAGACCCGGCCACCAGTAAAATCGAGAGATGAGGGAGCAAGACCTCTGCACCCCTGGGTGCCCAGACATACGGGAGCAATGACCCCACGACAGTATCTTCTTCTGAAGAGCCGGACGAATGTCTTGCCGGGAGGAATACGTTGTAGGTAGAGATGGGCGAATTTCCCGAAATTCGTTTCGTTCACTTCCCCTAATTTCCCGACAAAAAATAACTTTGTTCCGAATTACTTCGGGATGAATCACGTTAAAAAACAGCTATTTCCAGGCTGCACAGAGCCTGCAGGGTGCTGTAGAACGTTGTGCCATGCTTAAATATGCAGAGGGAGCTTGGTTTGTTCTTCATACAATGTTGAGTTTTAGTATGACACGCATATGACTGCCACCGCTCTTAGAATCGCTTCACTATAAAATTCCCTGGGCACTTAAGAGGGCAAAACTGACCAAAAAACTGAAGCAGGAATGTTGCCTGATAAAGTCATGCCAGCGACAGCTGGAAAAAAACAAGCTGAGGGCTCAGGTGGCAACATCAGTGACAGAGTGTGGAGGTGACGGTGGCAGCCACAGCAGCATGAGGTCAGAGAGTGGCACAATGACATTCTGGAGGTGGCAAAAACAGGAGTAGGCCACAGAGTGGCACAATGACACAGTGTGTAGGTCATGGCAGCAGCCACAGCAGCAGCATGAGGTCAGACAGTGGCACAATGAAAGAGAGTGGAGGTCACGGCAGCAGCAGCATGAGGTCAGACAGTGGCACAATGACATTCTGGAGGTGGCAAAAACAGGAGTAGGCCAGAGATTGGGACAATGACACAGTGTGTAGGTCACGGCAGCAGCCACAGCAGCAGCATGAGGTCAGACAGTGGCACAATGACAGAGTGTGTAGGTCACGGCAGCAGCCACAGCAGCAGCATGAGGTCAGACAGTGGCACAATGACACAGTGTGTAGGTCACGGCAGCAGCAGCATGAGGTCAGACAGTGGCACAATGACATTCTGGAGGTGGCAAAAACTGGAGTAGGCCACAGAGTGGCACAATGACAGAGAGTGGAGGTGACCGTGGCAGCAGCATGAGGTCAGACAGTGGCACAATGACATTCTGGAGGTGGCAAAAACTGGAGTAGGCCACAGAGTGGCACAATGACACAGTGTGTAGGTCACGGCAGCAGCCACAGCAGCAGCATGAGGTCAGACAGTGGCACAATCACATTCTGGAGGTGGCAAAAACTGGAGTAGGCCACAGAGTGGCACAATGACAGAGAGTGGAGGTGACGGCGGCAGGAGCAACAGCATGAGGTCAGAGAGTGGCACAATGACACAGTGTGGATGTCATGGCACCAGCAACAACAGCAGCATGAGGTCAGACAGTGGCACAATGACAGAGTGTGGAGGTGGGTGGCAATACCAGTCCCTGGTAAAGATGGTTGGTGGCAGATGGAGAAACTGTCAGCAGATGTGTGGCATCAGGCGGGTGGCGGCATCAGAATAGTGGCTGAGGCAGGTAGTTTGAACCCAGACTCATTTCTCACAGTTTGGGTGAGGCGTCATGGCTGATGTAGTCTGACGCCTAAGGCATTGGTGTATGGAAATCCTGGCCGATCCACGCCTGATTCATCTTGACAAAGGTCAGTCGTTCCACATTTCCCGTGGACAAGCGGGTTCTCCTTGGGGTAACGATGGCCCCCGCCGCACTGAACACCCGCTCTGATGCCACACTACTGGACGGGCAGGACAGCTTCTCCACTGCAAACTCGGCAAGTTGCGGCCACACATCCAGTTTGGCTGCCCAGTAGTCCAGCGGATCTTCTAACTGGGGTGGCAGAGTGCTGTCCAAGTAGGCCACCACCTGTTGGTTCAGGGTCTGCTCCAGGTCCTGCTGCTGCTGCTGCTGCTGCTGGCGACTGCCCTCCTCACTAGGCAGTCTTGTGGAGAGCAGTACTTGTGGAGGCTGAGATGGTGGTGGTGGTGGAGGAGGAGGAGGCGGACATTGGTGCAGGAGCTGCAGTTTGACAACGTGGAGGAGAAAGCGGCGTCTCCTGTCCAAGTTGTTGGTGTGCCTGGGCCGGAAGCACATTCACCCAGTGGGCCGTAAAGGACATGTACTGGCCCTGACCGTAGTTACAGCTCCAGACGTCCGCGCTGCCGTGCACCTTGGAACAAACCGATAAGCTCAAGGACTGGCCCACCTTCTGTTCTACATATTTATGAAGTGCTGGTACTGCCTTTTTGGAAAAGAAATTACGGCTTGGAACTCTCCATCTCGGCTCGGCACAAGCCATTAGTTCTCTGAACGGTGCAGAGTTCACCATTTGGACAGGGAGGGACTGCAGCACCAACAACTTGGACAGGAGTACGGTCAGCTTCTGCACCTTAGGATGGTTGGACGCATACTGTTGTCTCTTTGCAATCGCCTCGCTGAACGACTGCTGGCGCCATGAGTAGCGAGGAGCAGGAGCATCTGGACTGGGAGATGATGTCAAAGAGAAACAGCTCCCTTCTGCAGAGGTGGTGGAGCCATGACTGGCTGCAATGGCATGCGTGCCACTGGGCGCTGCTGCTGCTGCTGTTGCTGCGGCGGTAGGATGGACCACCCCATATGATCCACATTTCTCCCAGGCCACCGGATGGTGACGCTGCTTGTGTTGACGAAGGGCCGTGGTGCCAACGTTAGCTCCCTGGCCACGCTTCACTTTCTGCCTACTGATTATATACATACCCATAGTCGGCTCCTCCGGTGTCTTAGCAAAGAACTGCCACACCGCCGAGTATCGGATTTTACCGCCAACGCTCCGCACTGAGTGACTACTGCCGCCGCTGCCTCGCTGAGCCCTTGTGCCGCTACTTTCTTGGACCTGCGAAGCGGGTTTTTTACCCCGTGGCCGCTTGGCTCCCGACCTCACACTGCTGCTATCGTGCTGACGCACGGCCACACAACCCACTTGCTGGCTGCGCCACTGCCTGATGCGCAAGCTGACGCCCTCTTCACCTGACGATAATGAAACCCTTGCTTCCCCCGGCTCCGAAGTGCGGTCGGCTACATCATCATCTATTTGTGTTTCATCGTCACTGCTGTCCTCATCACCGGTCTTGGTATGCAGAGGCTGACCCCTCACAACATGACCTCCCATGCCACTCTCACCATTTATATTTTGCCGCCTACTGCAAGAAGCAGGGGATATTGGCTCCATTTCTTTGCTGCCAAGTAGCTGCTGACTGCCCTCCTCAAATTGTTCATCCTCGCTATATAGTGCCGCTGAGCCCAGACCACATAGTAGATCCCGGGCCATGCCAACTATGGGTTGTGTCTGACGTTCCCACAGACTCTTAGCTGGGGTTGTCAGATGTCATCTGGGAGGAAGTGGATGATCTAGTCAACCAATCAAGAACCATTGGGTTGCTGAACAACACACGGCCGCTAGATGACAGCGGCAGTTGTGCCCTCACCGAGTGACCCCTGCTGCGACATCCCCTTGCTGTGCTGCGACCTGGGCCTGGAATGTTTGTGCCTCTGCCACTCGCAGGTAAAGAGCCGGCCACCTCTCTGTATGTCATACTGTTTGTTCTAAAATGTACAGACACTGTTTGATGAAGATATCTGTATATGATAAATACACACCCTGTATTTGACGCCAAATGAACCCAGTTACAAGAGTGGGTATCCCTTGGATATAAATTGCGCTCCACAAATGGGCAGGAAAAATTGACTTGTATGTGCCGTTTAAAAACTCTGTGTATTTTACTGAATATAAAAGCACAAACAGGCTTAATTAACCTTTGGATATGAATTATGCTACAGAATTTCTTCTGTGGCGGTGAAAAACAAAGTTTCTTTTACTGAGTACAACTGCAGAACAACGCTTAATTAACCCCGGGATGTAAATTGCGCAAAAGAATTGAGCAACCGAAAACTACGAGCTTTGTAGCGTGTTACAATGGCGTGTTTTCTACGCTACACAACAAGAGAAAAAATTGTAATTAACCTTCGCTTGTGAATTATGCTACAGGAAAATTGTAATTTTTGGTGGTCAAAAGACAGTTTATTTTTGTCACCACAGCAGAAAAACAACGCTTAATTAACCCCTGGATGTAAATTGCACCAAACAATTGAGCAACCACAAACTACGAGCTTTGTAGCGTGTTACAATGGCGTGTTTTTTACGCTACACAACAAGAGAAAAAATTGTAATAAACCTTCGCTTGTGAACTGTGGTACAGGAAAATTGTAATTTTTGGCGGTGAAAAAGACGGTTTATTTTTGTCACCACAGCAGAAAAACAAACACTTAGTTAACCCTGGATGTAAATTGCGCCAAACAATTGAGCAACCACAAACTACGAGCTTTGTAGCGTGTTACAATGGCGTGTTTTCTACACTACACAACAAGAGAAAAAATTGTAATAAATCTTCGCTTGTGAATTATGGTACAGGAAAATTTTAATTTTTGGCGGTGAAAAAGACGGTTTATTTTTGTCACCACAGCAGAAAAACAACACGTAATTAACCCCTGGATGTAAATTGCGCCAAACAATTGAGAAACCACAAACTAATAACTTAGTAGCTTCTTACCATGGCGTGTTTTCTACGATACACACAAGAGAAAAAATTGTAATTAACCTTGGCTTGTGAATTATGCTACAGGAAAATTGTAATTTTTGGCGGTGAAAAAGACGGTTTATATTTGTCACCACAGCAGAAAAACAACGCTTAATTAACCCCTGGATGTAAGTTGCGCCAAACAATTGAGCAAACCACAACTACGAGCTTTGTAGCGTGTTACAATGGCGTGTTTTCTACGCTACACAAACAAGAGAAAAAATTGTAATTATCCTTCGGTTGTGAATTAGGCTAGTGGAAAATTGTATTTTTTGGCGGTAAAAAAGATGTTTATTGTAGTCACCACAGCAGAAAAAAAAACGCTTAATTAACCCCTGGATGTAAATTGCGCAAAAGAATTGAGCAGCCAAAAATGAAGTGGTATTTGTATTGTAAAAACGCTGTTTCTTTAAATGAATACAACAGGAACTGGCTTAGATATTCAATGGATATTCAATGTGCTGTGAGCAGATAGCATTAAAATGTATATGCAGCTGCAGTGGACGCACACTGGACTTCAGATCCAATACCCAAAAAAATCAGAAATAGAACATTAAGAGAAGCAGTCTCTGAGACAAGCTGAGACACCCCACAAAAATCGCTGTATAAAAATCAGTTCTTCAGTAAGAGCTATCACAATCAGCTGCAGCAGCACCTTCCATGATCAGTACAGTGAGAGGAGTGTAAGCTCCCAGCGTCGCGCCCGGACTCATATAGTGCAGTGACGTCACAGAATCCCGCCGGTCTCTGATTGGTTTCATCTCTGCACATGTCATGCAGGCTATGCCCTTCTTCCTCCCAGAGTGCTTTGCCCCATGTAACGCCATGTGCTCGCAGCCATTTTATCAATCAAAAGCACACTTCGTTCACCCGAAGTACCCCAAACTTCGACTTCGTTCAGAACCGAAGTTTTCCTGAAATTCTAAACAAATTCCACTTCGTTAGAATCAATTCGCCCATCTCTAGTTGTAGGTCTACGGGCGCGGCAGAGATGAGCCGTTCTGGAGGGATAATGTGCCGTTTAGTGGGTACGTTCCCAGTCACATCCGAAGCACGGGAGAGAGTGTCGGCCTTGACATTTCATTCCGCAGGGTGAAAATTAATTAGAAAATTAAATCGGGAGAAGAAGAGGGACCAACGAGCCTGGCATGGATTTAAGCGTTTTGCTGTTTGGAGATATAACAGGTTTTTATGGTCGGTATACTGTAGATGTTGACTGGGTGACGAGCCCCCTCCAAGAGATACCGTCATTCCTCCAGGGCCAGCTTGATGGCCAGTAACTCCCATTTCCAATTGAGTAATTCCTTTCTGCAGAGGAAAAACTTTTAGAGAAAAAAAACGCAAGTGAGGGTCTTGCCTTTTGGCCCTTTCTGGGAGAGTACAGCCCTGGCCCCCACCGAGGAGGCATCGACCTCGAGGAAAAACGGTTTCTCTGTATCTGGCCGGGAGAGCACAGGTGCAGAGGCGAATCCAGACTTTAACTTGGCGAAGGCTACCTCTGCCGTCTGTGGCCAGAGCTTTGGATTGGCGTTCTTCTTGGTTAATGCCACTATGGGGGACACCAGCGAGGAGAAATGTGGTATAAATTACCTGTAATAGTTGGCGAAACCCAGGAATCTCTGTATGGGTCGGAGACCCACGGGACGTGGCCACTGTAGGACGGCAGACAAGTTAGCGGGGTCCATCTGCAGGCCCCTGTCGGAAATTATGTAGCCGAGGAATGCTAGGCTCTGCTGATGGAACAGACACTTCTCGAGCTTGGCATAGAGGTGGTTGGCCCTAATACGTCTGAGGACTTGTCGTACATGAACTTGATGGTACTCAAGGTCGGGAGAGAACACCAGAATATCATCCAGGTAGACGACCTCACACGTGTACAGGAGGTCCCGGAATATGTCATTGACAAATTCTTGGAAGACGGCTGGGGCATTGCAGAGTCCGAAGGGCATGACCAGGTACTTGAAGTGCCCGTCGCGAGTGTTGAAGGCGGTCTTCCATTCATCACCCTCACGTATCCATATGAGGTTATAAGCCCCTCGCAGATCCAATTTAGTAAATATCTTGGCACCTCGTAGCCGGTCAAAAAGCTCCGTGATCAGGGGCAGAGGATAGCGGTTCTTTACCGTGAACTTGTTGAGCCCCCGATAGTCTATGCAAGGACGTAGGGTACCATCCTTCTTAACCACGGAAAAAGCCAGACGACGGGGTCTAGTCAGTTCTCGTTCTTGCCGGAGCTCTTCCTGGCGTTCCGAGAAACGGATGCCAATCTGAGTGGCCAGGGAGATAAGGTCACTCAAGGAAGACGGGAGGTCCCGGGCGGACAAGGCATCCTTGATGTGGCTGGAGAGGCCCTTCTTGAAGGTGGCAGTCAACGCCGCTTCATTCCACGATAATTCAGAAGCCAAAGTGCGGAAACGTACTGCATAATTGCCTACAGATGAGTCCCCTTGGCGCAGGTTTAGCACAGCGGTCTCGGCAGAAGAAGCCCGGACAGGTTCCTCGAAAACACTCCTGAACTCGGTGAGGAATGTAGCAAGATTGGCTGTGATCGGTTCGTCCCTGGCAAGGGCTTTCCCGGAAAGAAGGCTGAGCACGAACGCCACCTTTGACCGTTCGGTTGGGAATTGGTTGCCCATTAACTCGATATGCAGGAAGTATTGGGTGATAAAGCTTCTGCAAGCCTTGGAGTCCCCATCGAACTTAGTCGACATAGACAGACGGAGCTTTGGACCAGCGGTCGGTGCAGGAACCGAAGATGCGGAGGGAGCCACGAGAGCGGGTTGCTGCTGCTCTGCGGCCAGGAACTGCTGCATCATGGCAGAAAGATGGCTGAGTTGCTGGGCTTGCTGAGCGATCTGTTGCGACTGCTGAGCCACGATGGTGGTGAGGTCAGCGTCGGGCGGCAGAGGCGTCTTGGCGGGATCCATGGCCGGATCTTACTGTCACGGTCAGAGGTAGTGGATCCGCTAGACCACCGCAAGCGATGGCGTAAGCCACACCAGGGAGCGTAATCTAAGTAGAATCTAAGTTTTCACCAGAGCCCGCCGCAAAGCGGGATGGACGTGCTGCGGCGGGAAACTACAAGGTCACTTCCACTGGCGTGACTTGCTTGCAGTGGCAGCCAAGGATAAGCGTGGTACAGAATCGCTAGAGACATAGTCGGGGACAGGCAGTAGGTCAGGACAGGCGGCAGAGGTTCGTGGTCGAGGGACGGAAGCTGGATGGTACGGTACACGGTAAGACAGACGAGACTCAAGGAACGCTTTCTTTATAGACAAATGGCACTAAAGATCCGGCACAAGACTCAGGAAGGGGCAAGCTTAAATAAGGGCAGCGACCGGCAATACCCAATTACCGGTGCGCTGGCCCTTTAAAATTCACAGAGCAGGCGCGCGCTTGCCCTAGTGAGCAGGGACACGTGTGCCGGGAGACTGGAGCTGCAGCAGGAGCGCGGCCGGGTAAGTAGGCAGGGACCCGGTCGGCAGGGTGAGCGTGCCCGCTGCCCGACATGCGGGCAGCGGTGCCGCTCGTGGAGGGACCACGGGTGTGACTGCGACCCGGGACAGGTTTCGCAGGTCCACCCGTGACAGCACTGAGCATGCTGAGGAGAAGGAGGTGATCAACAGTGTCAAACGCTGCAGAGAGATCCACGAGAAGCAGCAACGAGTAGTTACCCTGAGATTTAGCCATGTGGAGGTCATTAGAGACTTTAACTAAAGCAGTTTCCGTGGAGTGTAGGGTGCGGAAACCGGATTGTAGAGGATCGAGAAGAGAATTATCAGAGAGGTAGCGGATTAGGCGAGAGTAGACCAAGCGTTCCAGGAGTTTAGAGATGAAGGGCAGATTAGAGACTGGTCGATAATTAGCAGCACAGGATGGGTCCAGAGTGGGCTTTTTTAGTAAAAGGGTTATGATGGCGTGTTTAAAGGAGGATGGAAAGATCCCAACGGAGAGAGGTTACAGATTGTAGTAAGGTGAGAGAGGACAGCTGGAGAAATAGACTGGACGAGGTGGGAGGGAATGGGGTCGCTAGAGCAGGTGGTGGGGCGCGCAGGCAGAAGTAGCCTGGACACTTCTTCCTCTGTCGCCGGGTCAAGGGCTGAGAGCAGACTAGAGGACGTGTGGGAGGGGATGGGATGGGTATTACTTGGGGACTGAGATATATTTTGCCGGATATTTTCAATTTTGTCTTTGAAGTGTGTCGCCAGGTCTTCAGCACAGAGGTCAGTGACCGGGGCCTGAGCTTTAGGTCTGAGAAGGGAGTGGAAGGTGTCAAACAGGCGTTTTGGGTTGTTGTGTAAGGTTGAGATGAGGGAGGTGAAATATTTTTGTTTGGCGCTGTGAAGGGCAGTGTGATAAGTCCTGAGCATGAATTTGTAGTGGAGAACGTCTGCAGGTAGCTTCGACTTTCTCCACAGACGCTCAGCACACCTGGAACATCGTTGCAGGAAGCGAGTCTGAGGTGTGTGCCAAGGGTGCGTGCATCTGACTCTGGTGGTACGGTGTGTGAGTGGTGCCAACATGTCCAGGGTGGTTAT
Organism: Phyllomedusa bahiana; assembly: GCA_025379985.1. Lineage (NCBI taxonomy): Eukaryota > Metazoa > Chordata > Amphibia > Anura > Hylidae > Phyllomedusa > Phyllomedusa bahiana. The sequence continues at coordinate 47,968 of JAODAL010007609.1, forward strand.
GAGAGTTTTATTGTAACATTTAACAGCCAGGTCAGGAGGAGATTGGGGGCAGTGAGGACTGTATGGTGTCTGTGAGTTTCTAAGTATTAATGGGGCGGATATTTCGAAATGTGTGATGGGCAGGTTTGTCCAGAGAAGGCTGAGGATTAGTGATAACGAAGGAGATAAGGTTGTGGTCAGAGAGAGCATAAGGAGAATTAGTGAAGTTAGAAATTGAGGAAAGATGACAGCAGACCAGATCAAGAGAGTTCCCATCCTTGTGGGTGGGAGAGTCAGTATACTGCGAGAGGCCAGGAGAAGAGGTTAGTGAAAGGAATTGAGAGGCAGAAAGAGACATGGGGTCATCAATGGGGATGTTGAAATCACCCATGATGAGTGTGGGTATTTCAGTAGAGAGGAAGTGAGGGAGCCAGGCAGTAAAATGATCCAGAAACTGGTGGGGTCTGTACACAACAGTGACTCTGAGGAGGAGGGGAAAGTGAGGGAGGGTGCAAAAGGGATGACCTGGTAAGTGCAGTGTGGAGAGAGAAGTATGCCAACTCCTCCACTCAGCCTGTTGTCAGGTCTGGGGGTGTGGGTGAAGTGTAGGCCGCCATAGGTGAGAGCAGCAAGGGAAGTGCTATCAGATGGCTGGAGCCATGTTTATGTGAGGGCCAGCAGGTTGAGGGAGTTAGAGAGAAACAGGTCATGAACATCGTTGAGTTTGTTGCAGAGGTATCGGGCGTTCCATAGCGCACACTTAAATGGGGTTGGAAATGTTGTACAGCGAATAGCATGCTGTTTTGCAGGGTTTATTTGTATGGTGGGGTTGGGATGAGCAGTAAAGGAGGATGGGCCAAGGTTAGGAGAGATGTCTCCTGCAGGGAGAAGCAGGAGAATGAAAAGCGACAGCAGATGGTTCTGTGATGAATATGAGCAGCGTTTATGCAGTAATATGTAAGCTGGAGGTTTGGGGTGGTTGAAAAGGAAAAATAGCGTGTGGGATGAAAACATAGGTAAGGGAAGGAGAGAGGAGCTGATATGGATTAAATTGTCCTTAATTCATTTATAACATATTGCTTCACTCATGTTTTGTATTTCAAAATATGTGCTTATTTATTCTCCTGGGAGGCTAATGTAGTGAATGGACTGCTCTATTCAGAAAGAAAAGTAAGAATGTTCTATTTCTATGCCATAATCAGAATTGAATTTACCTGCACTGTGTTCAGAAGAATGTTTTAAAATGGAGAATAAATAAGCACATATTTTGAAATACAAAACATGAGTGAAGCAATATGTTATAAATGAATTAAGGAAGTTATATACAAATAAGGTGCTTTATATAATAAATAAATATCCCCCCTCTGCTCAGACCTGTGGGGAGGAGCACCTTCTGCTTCTAGACAGTGGGTTCACAACAGTGTGTCCACATTGGCTTGCTGGGAACCTGGGCAATGCTTTGCACAAAATTTTAAATCCTGTAGAGCTAGAAACACCTCATTACTCTTGTATTTTCCCCTTATTCTGGGCCATCCATTTTAGTAGAGAATGGTCTGTGAGCACCCTAAACTCTCTGCCCATCAGGTAGTATTTAAGAGACTCAATTGCCCACTTCAAAGCTAAGCACTCTCTTTCTATGATGGCGTAGTTCTTTTCTGCTGCCGTCAGTTTTCTACATAAGTATACCACCGGATGTTCTTCCCCATCAACCAACTGTGACAGTACAGCTCCCAGGCCCCTGTTAGAGGCATCCGCCTTGAGATCAGGAGCACTTAACACCGGTCTTTTATACAGCACTTCTTTTAACCTCTGAAAAGCTTCCTCTGCTTTTTCGTCCCATTTCACCCTCGAAGATTTAGACCCCTTAGTAAGGTCTGTAAGGGGGGCTGCAATTGAGGCGAAATTTGGCATGAATCTTCTATAATATCCAGCCAACCCTAAAAAGCTTTAACCTGTTTTTGACTCCGGCTTGGGCCAATTTTTAATAGCCTCAATTTTGTCAAGTTGGGGGTTTAATGATTCCCCTACCAATGTTGTACCCCAGATATCGAGCATCCTCAAGGCCTATGGCGCATTTCTTGGGGTTTGCGGTCAGGCCTGCCTCCAGAATGGAGTCCAGGACTGCTTGAATCTTAGTCAGGTGGGAATACCAGTCTAAGCTGAAAATTACTTCGTTGTTTAAATATGCGACTGCATATTTTCTATGAGGCCGTAGGACCACATCCATCAATCTCTGGAATGTGGTAGGGGCACCGTGGAGGCCAAATGGAAGCACCACATATTGAAAATGGCCCTCGGGTGTAGAAAAAGCGGTTTTCTCCCTGGCTACTTTTGTAAGTGGCACCTGCCAATAGCCCTTGGTAAGGTCCAGAGCGGTGATGTACCTGGCAGGCCCCAACCTTTCTATGAGCTCATCCACTCATGGCATCGGATATGCATCAAACTTGGATATCTCATTTAACTTTATAAAGTCATTACAAAACCTTAGGCTGCAATCGGGTTTGGGAATGAGCATTATGGGGCTGAACCAACCACTCTGTGATTTCTCTATAACCTCGAGTGACAACATTTTTTCCACCTCCTTTGAGATGGCCTGTCTCTGGGCATTAGGCACACGATAGGGTCTCAGCCTCACTTTTTGGCCAGGTTCCATCACTATGTCATGCTTTATGACAAGAGTTCTAGCTGATAATTCCGAAAACAAGTCTCTATTTCTCCCCAGTAACTCCTTCACCTCCTGCACCTGCACTGCAGATAAGGAGTCTAAGATGCGGACCTCTGGAAGCTTGTGACTAGGGACTTCCTTAGGCTTACACACAGCCCCAAGAGCCTCTCTGTCCTTCCAGGGTTAAGAGTAAATTAATGTGGAGCATAAACGAGCAGGAGCACGGTTAGGTGAGTATCTTCCAGCAGTGCAACCCATCCTCGGTGGTGTGCAGGGGACATGCAGGCTGCAGCGCTGCCCGTAACGATATATACACACATATATATATATATATATATATATATTATATATATATATATAGTAATATATATAATATATAATATTATATATATACACACACACAACATCTAATAATAAAGGGCAAAAATACATGCACATATATACACACATGCACACACATATTCTCACATGTGTCTACAAACATACAGTACATTGTTCGTTCTTGTAGGGGTGGGGTGTTTTTTTCCCTGCCTCTGCTGTTCTGATTGTGGCTCCCAGTCCAAAAGTTTCCAGGGATGGCAAAAAAATTTGATCTAAAAAGTTCTTGGGAGACCAAGGAGGATATTGTTGCCTCACCCTCCACCTGGATAATTCAGGCCCAGAAGAAGAGGAGGGCTTAAAAGGAGAAGTACTGTTACAATGTGTGCCATGTTGCCCGCTCCGATCCACAGGCCTACTCGTGTCGGTGTTTCCTACATTGAAAGACCTGTCGGCACTTACTTCCCTACTCACGCTCCTGCTCCACACCCTGGTGCTGGCATCTGGTGCATGCACAATTCCTCCCTAAGGCATGCGTGCGCTAGCTCTTTAAGGTTTAAAGGGCCAGCACATCATTGGCCGCCACTTGGGATAAAGGGAACTTCCTATGTTGTTGTGCAGATTCTTGATGTTCTCGGTGATCTGACCGTGTTTCTGTCCGTTGCTTTGGTTTCTGCTGTGTTCTGACGCACCTGTTGCATTATCTCTTGCCTTTTTGCCTGCTTCTTGGTTTTCCCGGGGCTTGGCTGTTCACCGCAAAAGCCACTTGGTGTAGAGACTAGGGGGTCCTCACAGCCAAGTCCATTCCACCTTGTGGCGTGCTCTGGTGAATACTGAGGGGCTCCTTAGGCCGCGTTTACACGGCACAGACCAAATTTGATCTGTTTTTGGCACGCAGGGGCACCGCTTTTCTCCGCGGTTTGTGGATTCAAGCCCTCCCCCTTCGGGCCGACATGTTCATGTTCCACCTGAAAACCGGGCGGAAGAATGAACATATTCTATGTTGTTCGGACTGCCGGCAGTCTAAAAAAACGTGCACGGATTTTCCATTGAAGTCCATTTAAATGGTTGACAGCCGGTTTACAGACGGCTTTCAAAACCAAAAACTGTCTGTAAATAAAGCTGAAAACCAGTGCCGTGGGGACATGCCCTTAGACTTTGCTCCCTAATGTGGTCAGTGTCATTGCCCGCGTTGACACCTGCATTCCTCTCCGTGGCACTAACCTACTCAATGTTAGCAAAATGTAGGGAACAGATGGAAGAGAACTAGGATAAAGAATGGAATTCACGGCACTCACCACGTCCTAGAGGAAGCGTGTGTGAACGTAAAACGGCCGTCGCCTGTTAAGCTACTATGTATCCAGTGTTTGTCCCTCCACATGGAGTTATTGCCTCAATAAAGAAGGACTTTTAAGGATGTGGTGAGTGCCGTGAATTCCATTCTTTATCCTAGTTCGAGTGATTGATGTCTATCTGTTCGTTCACTGAGCACCACAGAGTCATTTATAAATAACAAGGTTCACGTGGGTCACTGATTATGGAGTAATAGTGCGGAGCAGCAGTGCCTAGACTGTGTTATCCTCATTGCCAAACAGATGGAAGAGAGTTTGCAGCATCAGAATCAGTGTGTCTGTAGTCTGTTAGTATAGAGACAAATTGATCTGCAAAGGATCTGACAATTCAAAACAATAGGATTTTTTTTTTTTTTGTTGGGGGGGGGGTTCATTTTAAATGTTTAGACAATAATAAAATTGGTTATGAAGATGGGGCATTATTGGAAACTATACTGCATATTGTAAATAAAATAGGCAATTGAAATCAAAATTGTAATAGTATATCATTTTTAAAAATGTGTCCATTAGTCTATTGCTATTTCTAAGACAATCCATGTGGCCATTTTAGATATAGAAATATAGACGACAATATCTGAGGTGTGGCTATGATTATAATATGATAATACAATATTTACTAAACAGTGTGACAATATAGTAAATAAATATAGCAAATAGTTCCTATTTTATTTTATTTTTTTTACCTGTGGTAAAGAAGAGCACCGAATTGTGATATCAGCAACATAGCAAATGACAGTAAGAACATGAATCCAATTGGGTCCACATACAATTTTTCAGTTTCTGAATAAGTCCCATTGATATAAATCTTCGGCAGAACAATACGCACAGTTGAGCCTATGATTTGCAAGAAAAATGTTGCAACAATCCATAGCATGTTGGTCATAAAAATAATGAATGTGACCTGTCAATATACAGAGAACAAAAAGACAAAAGTATAAAAATGTAATTATATGATTTTTTGTAAAAAATAATAGAACTGCAGTGCAGTGTGGGACCTTCACATATATTCAGTTTTCTTAAACTTGACAAATAGGCAGAAATTAGCTGATACTTACTTTATTTCTAAGAGCCTTTAATTCCCTCTGAATCATATCTTGCTTTTGTTTATCCTCATTGATAGGTTCCAGGTATTCTTTAATAACACCTTCCCAGAAAGGTTTTTCTTCCTAAAACAAAATGATCAATTTCTTATTGTAGTGCAGCTTAGTAACCTATCTACTACTATCACATACAATTTTTAGTATTTTGCTTGCACCTAGAAATAAGGTTAGAAATAGAAACCATGCATGCATCAAGCACTGTGTAACCACTGTAAATATACATCCACGTTTGCTTGGTTTTGTACAGAATCACCATCTATTTATATCCAATCTTGTAGCGCTACAGCTTTGTCATATGTTCAACAATAAGCACGCATGTGGCATTGCTATCTACAAGAGAAGCAGGGAATTCAGTTAGGGAAAAAATTTTTAATTCAAAGAGCAATCTTAGAACAGAATTTAAAAAAAATTAGAGTAATGTCAAAATTTGCTCTGGGCTTCAAGTCCCAAAGGACCCCTAGTCATGAAAGGGTTAAAAGTCTGGCTGTAGCTTGGATGTCTTCATAATTGCTAGAAAATTTAAATGGAGTTAAATCGCACTGCTCTGATCAAATTTCTTTTATTTCCTTCTCATAGTATAGGAGCAATTCTCCCTGTACAGCTCAGCCCATTCTTCTGCCTCAAATCTATGCTCTTGAATAAGGTGTTAAACTCTGGCCCGCAGGCCAAATCTGGCAAGCCAGGCAGTAAGTTTTGGCCCGCCAGACAATTTCAATTTTGTATTACAGCTGGCCAGTGCGAGCACAGCAGGTGTGTCGCTAGGCAGTTTTAACTGGGGGCTATGCCCCAAATAAACCCAGTACTACCCCGAACCTGAGGTCGCCAGGTTCCGAGGTGCTGCTGTGGGTCGGAGCGCCGACTGTCTCTTCAAGTGTATGTGCGTCCTATGAATGCTGCTGCAGAGCTGAGAGTGAGAGCTCCCTGCTCCATGGAGTACTCCGGTGTGTTGAAAGCATACCTACCAGCTGAGGAGACCTATATACCTACCTACTGGGAGGGGGTCTATATACTTAACTAATGGGGGCCTATAAAGGAAAGCGGGTTGCTATATAAATTCCCATTAAGAAGGGAGGTATATAAACCCCCCAGTAGGTAGATAGGTATATTGGTGCTGGAAAAATAAGGATTCTAAAATGTTTGTTTGGTAAATTATGCAGAGGCGAGTTGCGGCTGGGAGAAGTCATCATGGCTGGGTTCCTATGAGTCACTAAATGTAACAGCACTGTAATCACTTCAGTAGAACATATTCATATATTCTGGCGCATTCTACAAGGCTTTAAAGCTATTTAGAACTGGCCTCAATGTGTCTAGATCATACATGTTGCCCCTAGTATCTACCACTATCTGGTCACTGTATGGCAGTGGTATATGTCTGCAGAGCCTGTGTACATGGCTTATCTATCACTATATGGTGACTGCATGGCGGTAATATATGTCTGTAGAGCACCTGTGTACAACTGATAGTCACATGTGGTGATCGCATTTGGTCATGGTTTGGCAGTATTATTTGATCCTTAAGTAGTATTATAGGGTCTAGGTATTGTAGGAGGTTTTTTTTTGTTAGTATTAATCATTTGTATAATATTTATTCCATGTATAGGCGTTTTATTTGGTGACTGTTATTTCTATGGGTTTACACTGTCATACAAGGCCGTTCCTAGGGGCGGGCGAGGCGAGCGATCGCCTGGGGCGCCGAGGCTCCGCTCACCCGAGGGGGTCGCCGCCTGCCTCGCCCACCCGGAGGATCGCCCCTGGTTTTATAACAGTTGCGCAGGCAGGAGGCGGGACGGATCGTTCCCATCCTGACTCCTCCCCTGTATCAGCGTCGCAGGGGCGCATGGCTTTTACTGCGCCCCCTGCGACGCTGGGTCCCCTCGCGCTCAACTCACCAGCTATGGACGGGGATGCGCGGATTGAGGTGAGTACTTTTTTTGTTATTATATAATTACTTACAGGGGCATCACTGGCTACAGGGGGGCATCACTGGCTACAAGGGGGGCATCTGGCTCAGGGGGGCATCCACTGTCTATGGGGGCATCACTGCTAGGGGGGGCATCACTGGCTACAGGGGGGCATCACTGGCTAAGGGGGACATCTACTGGCTACAGGGGGGACATCTACTGGCCACAGGGGCATCACTGGCTAAAAGGGGGCATCACTGGCTACAAGGGGGCTGACACTTACTGGCTACAGGGGGGATCACCTGGCTACGGAGGCATCACTGACTACGGGGGCATAATTGGCTACAGGGGGGCATCAACTGGCTACAGGGGGCTACTACCTTGCTATAGGGGGCTACTACGTGACTACAGGGGGGCATATTACATGGCTACCATATGAGGTGCTATAGATAGGGAGTTTGTATAGAGATAGGAATTGGTAGTGAAGTGCTGATAAATTGAGGAGTCTAAGATGTTTGTTTTGTAAATTTTACAGTGAAAAGTCAGGAGTAGTCGTCGTGGCATCTGGGACAGATGGAGAAGAAGAAGAAGAGAAAGAGAACAACTCTTCAGAGACATCTCCTGTGAGTCACTAGATATAAAATTTACTGTATATTTTTTATGTCTGCAGAGCCTGTGTACAATGGTATCCAACACTGTATGGTCACGGTATTTCTGTTAATATTGGTTGTAGTATAATGGTTTATACTCAGTAATGGTCAGTTTGTAATTATTAGTCATATTTGGTGGTGATATGTGGTCATGGTGTGGTGGGATTATTCGGTCACTGTGGGTGGTGATATGTGGTCTGATTTGGGCTTGGGATTCTGGTGGGTGTAGCGGTGTTATTTGGTAACTGTATGACTATTATTTAGTAGTTTTTATGTAGAAGATTGTTGGGAAAGCTTTTTTGTATATTTTGGCTTTGGTTTATGGTGATGCAATATGGCGCCATATATTACGGGGGGCGAAATTTCTTCACCTCGCCCTGAGTGAAATTTAGCCTAGGAACGGCCCTGCTGTCATACATAGGTAAGTGCTAAAATGGCCAAACGAAAGGCAGATAAGATATCAATAGTTGATCAGTTGGGTGCTGACACTCAGCAACCGTACAGATCAGCTGTACACGCTGCACAGGGAGGTGCAGTGCTGAGAAGCAGCGCTGTAGAGCGGCATCATTCACTGTGAATGAGAGCTGCACTGTAATACCCTGAGCCATCCTCAACACAGGATATGTGACGTGTTTTGGCTTCACTTCCCTTGTGTGCTACTACTGGAAGCAGATCTGACACTAAGCGCCCAACTGATCCCAAATGAATGGCCTGTCCAGGTTAGGTCATTGGTTTGTTTTTCTCTATATAACCCCTTTAAGTTTATTTCCATATGAAAAGGTTCATCTTTATATCTGTTGAGAAGGAAATACTTCCTTAGTTGTAACTTTTTTTTAGTAAATATTCAGGTCGGCCCGTGACTTTTTCCAGATTTTTACTTTTGGCCCACTCATGGTTTCAGTTTGACACTCCTAATTTTGAATATGGCTGTTCTGCAGTTCACTTTACAGTATTTGAAGACAGTATATGCCTTTTGATCAGTAAGATTTCCTGCAGGTGGACCCAAAATTGGCAGGTAATGGCATCTCTTAAAAATAGTCATAGGGAAAAGTTATGTCATGCATGTCCATTTCTCATGAAACAAAGTGCAATTTGCAATCAATAATAGAAAGTCAGAGATAATATAACAGAGTCAACCACCACCCACCTCTTCAAGCTTCTCTTCTTTTAGTATATTATAGTCTGTTTTCTGCTGAAGTTGTGAAATCCAACCTAAACATAAATATTAAATGATTAAAAACATAGCATCTCTAAAATTTTTATAGAGATTGACCATTTCCCCTAAAAACCCCCTTCCTGACATTTGACGTGTAATTACGTATGATGTAAAAACGAGTATTGATAGGATTTTTTGCAGAGAAATTTCAGCTCGTGTATTATCAATGCTTCAGCATTTTATGTCGCTTGAGTTTATTTGTCATGTACAGCTTACTAACATTTTCACAAGCCCGGGGAAAAACAAATCGTCTTTTTTTTGCAAGCAAAGCTCTTGGACAGATATGAAGAGAACTTTCCGACTTATACTAAGGGGTAAAATTCGTGTTAAAGGACTCTGCTAACAATGATGAACTACTGGGAAACTTGCCAATGTTATGTGAGCTTTGCCTTTAATAAACTAGGTTTTCTGATTTCAGCTTCTCAAGTCCTTTTTCACTTTACTTTTAAATTTTCCAGATAAGCAAAAAACTTTTAAATTTTTGGAATCCATGGTTTATTTTAAAGGCAGGGGGCCTTAACAAATTGGCAAATCCGGGTAGGGGGACTTACACTCGGTAAAGGAATACTTGTGAAAGAATCCGGAAAGAAGATGAGGCCAAAAAGGCAGGGTTCGGAAAAAAATTTTGTCTTATGAACCTTGCCTCCTGGCTTTTTTAAAAACTGAAATTTTTTTGGGTTATAACAGTTTTCCCACTGATACTTTTGTTAAAAAATTTTTGGATGTGCGGTTTTCTGTATTTTTGCTCGTAAAAAGATTGGGGAACACGCAAGGAAGGAGAAGAGAAAGGGGAAGAAATATATCCAAACAGCACCTTGGAATTTAAGGGAGAAAGTTGGTTTGAAGAGGAAAAGGCTCCAAACTGGTCACCCTAATAAAGAGAGGAAGCCCATTTGCATGGAAACAGGAGGGGAATTAAAGTTTTTAACAAAAAAGCATGGGGAAAAGGGGGGGAAAAAATTAACCAAAAAAGGGGGATTTTAAAAAGGGGAAAGCAAGTAGTGGTCAGACAGAGCAAGAGCAGAGGGGACAAAAGGTATGAAAGGTGATAAGGAAAGCAGAAGGTTGGGGGGGGACAAGGATGGTTTAAAAAGGTGGAAGAAAGGGGGATTCGGTTTGGGTTTTGGGGTTAGATGAAAATTTTTGGGGGAAAAAAGGTGTCAAGTAGTAAGATTTTTGAAAGTGAAGAAATTTGGGAGCTGTGAAAAAACCCCCTGCAGCACTGCCATATCTTTCGAAACCCAAAATGCTATCTTGGGGCAGAGTCCCCTCCCCTGGATTTGCCCCAGGTGTGGCCGCAAAATCAGATTGGAGAGATACCTTTTTCAATTGTGGTACCCCGACCTAATTTTGGAGGTATATATCCCATATTTGTTCTCGGAAAACTCAGCTTGTGCCCCATCCGTGCTTTTTAGTGAGCAGCTCCCCTGAGAGAAATGCCCAAAACCTCCTGCTAACCCTTTTGCTTATCAACAAAATATGACCCCAGAGCTGTTTTTTAAACGGGCCATCCTTGGAAAACCACAAAAAGAAATTGTTTTAACCCTTTCCTAAACATAGACATACCCGTACTTTTCCTGGGCGGGAAGTGGTTTCCCGCAAAGGGATTTTGGGGGTTTACTTTCCTGGCGTTCCCCCGTAGGTTTTTAAACCCCTCGCTCTGACGACTATTAAAAATTGTCGGAGCTAAGTCGCGGGCCCAGGAGGGGGAAGTTTGCTTCGTCCCCAGCTGCCACACTGTGCAGAACTCCCCCCTTTCCGGACGCCTGGGAAATGAAAATCAATTCCCGGGTTGTCTGTGATGTCCCATCCCCAGAAGGCATTGTGGGGCATTGCCGGGCTGGTAAGTGCAGTTGTATGGAGACCATTTACACAGCATTAATTGTATGAATGATTTGAAGATTGTTCTTTAAAATTTCCCCTTGGGGAAAAAGAAAAAAAGTAAAAAAATTTTAAAAACCAAATTTAGGGGAAAAAAAAAAAAATAAAAAACACGTCCCTTCCCCTTTTTTCCATTTAAAAAAATGCCAATCCCCCCAAAAAAAGATCAAAAAAAAATTATGTACACATTTTTGGGGAATAAAACTTCGTGGGGAACGCCGGGCACTATAAATATGTCTTTTTTATTTAACCCGCAGGGTTTGGGAACGCGTTTAAAAGAAAAAAAAATAAAAGGGAATTTTTGATTTTTCATTCATTCCAGCAAAAAAAAAGGTTTTTCGGGGGGTCTGAAAAACCGCAAACGGTTTGAAAAAACCGGCCAAAAAAACCCAAATGCGGGTGGGGCCCATCCCCTTTAAAGTAAATAAATTATAAAAAACTATATAAAATTTATATCATTACAATTGTACTGACCACATAGTAAAGTAATCATGTCACTTACACTGCAGGGCAAACGCTGAAAAAAATTAAAAACCCCAAAAAAACAATGGCGGAACTGCTTTTTTTTCCCCCCCATTTTAAATGGCCAATGTTAAAAAAAACTAGGGGGGAAACACCTGTGTGCTAAAAATTGCACAATCCCCCCCCTAGAGGGGGATCCATGAGGGATTTTGGGAATCCAAAATGGGACAATTTTTGGGGAAGGTTTCATCTGTTCTGGTATTTGGGGGCTTTGCAAATGTGCATGGCCCCACCAAAATCTGCTTTCCCAAAAAGCCAAATAACGCTCCCCCCCTTTTACCCCTGTCATGCCCCCCAAAAAAAGGCAGTTTACACCAATGTAGGGTTTTGGGCGAAAAAAATTTGGGGGTTTGCTTTTTTTTCAGGATTATTTTTTAAAAAATTAAACATTTTCAGAAAAAAATTCCCGATTTTTGGGAAAAAAAAAAATTTTTTTTCATTTTCAACCCCAAAAAAAAAATTTTGTGAAAAAACCAGGGGGGTCAATATTTCACGACTTTCCCGGGGTTTTTATTTTTTTAAGGGGCAAAAGTTTAAAATTTAGGGGTTTTTTGGTTTTTTTTTTAAAGGGGGTGTTTATTAAGTTTTAGCCCCTAAATGGCCCTAAATAAAAATCGTAATGAAAATGGGGCCCCCGGCCCGGTGGGTGTTTCCCCCTACTCTGGGTTTTGGGGTTTGAGCCAAATGGGCCTTTTTAGGGCCACGAGGGGATATTCTGAAAGGGCAAAATCTGGGGAATAACATTAAGTTGCATTTCCTGGTCACTTTTTCCGTGTTTTGGGATAAGGGAAATAAAAATGGAAAATTTTAACAAAAAAAAGTAAAATTTTTTAAAATTTCACCTCCACTTTGTTAAATTCCTGTGAAAAAACCCCAATGGGTTAATAAATTTAAATGCTGTTTTGGGATAAATTTAAAGGGGGGTTTTAGTTTCTTAGATGGAGGGCATTTTTGGAGGTATTTTTACATTTCGGCTAATCAAAGCCCATCAGGCTGGACTGGTTAAAATAAAAAAAGTTATTGTGTTTTCTTGAAATTTTGAAAATTTTTACTAAAATTTCTAAGCCCCCCAATGTCACAAAAAAAAGGCCAAATTTTTAAAAAAAGATTTCCCAAAATTAAACCGTAGGACAGGTTGAGCTTTGTTTTAAAATTTTTTTTAGTGGGAATAATATCTGTTTACACGCGGAAGGGGAAAATTTTTGAAGTTTGGGAAAAAGGTAAATTTTTTAAATTTTTTTTGGGTTTTTTGATATTTTTTTTTAAATTTTAAAAAAGGATTTTTTTGGGGGCCCAAAGGGTTTTTTTACTGAAAATATCCCCTTTCTCTGGGGTAGTTGTTGCACCCCTCACTGCAGATTAGTACCTGCAATTGTCATTCACAAGGCTCTGCCCCCCCCCAAAGTTTTCCCCTGGGAAACTCTTTGTCCCCTGTTTAAACTCCCTTTGAAGATTCTGGGAGGCGGGGCCCCTCCCTCAGTTTTTTCCCGGGGTTTCCCGGCATCACGGGACCGGGGGGACCTTTATCTATACTTTTGGGGCCCTCGTTTGGGATGTGAAAGTAAAAGGGATTCATTTCTGCCTGTTTAGGCTTTGTGTAGGGCAAAGGTTCCCTGACAATCCCCGGGGACTGTTACACCCCCCTTCCGTTGCCCAAACAGACCCTGGTCTCACATCTCCTTTGGGTTTTTAAATTTCCCACCCTTTCCCCCCTCTAAGGGTAGTTAGGGGGTTTGGATGGTTGGTTTTTGGGTCGCTTTTCTAAAATGTGTCACCCCTTTTTGTTTTTAAAAAAATTTCCCTTAGCCAAAAACTCGCGGATTATTTGTTCGTTAAAATACTGAAAAATCGGTGGCCTCCCTTTAAAATTGGGGTTGACAGAGGGGGGTTTAAATTCATGTTTTAGGTTTGGAGAGCTTTTTGTGGTTTGATTGGGGGTCTCTTGTCCCTTTTCCTACGCCTTTCGCCCGAAACGAATGGGCAGGGCTGAAAAAATAAAAAAGTCCCTTGGAGCTTTTTCTCAGATTTTTTGTTTCAGATTGCCAAGGAAATGTTAGGAGTATTTTGGGCCCATGGCCAAAATTCCCCTCAAATAATTTACGAAAATTCCTCGACGCGGACTGTTCCCCTTTTTACTGTAACTTTGGGTTTCAACCCAGGTTCTCTTTCCCCAAAAAAGGTTGTGAATCCAAAATTTTTCCCCTGTAAAATTCCCCCGACCCGGACCTGAGTATCTGTCGACGACAAAAAATTCTCCGGGCCCTTTGGGTCCCTCAACCCAAAATTCGTTTCCCCGCTTTATTTGGGCCCTTTTTTTGTCATAGCGGAAATTATAAAATCAAGTATTTTTCAGGGTTGCGCTTCTTTTTTCAATCCCCATTTTTTCCAGTGTTTAAAAAAATCACAGGTTTTTAAAAAAATTTCATTCCGCCCTTGTCGGTGTTCTCCTCCCCGTTTCCCTTTTTTATGGACATTTCTATTCACCCATCACCTCTGCTCTACCCTTTTCCCGTTCCCTTTGGTTTCCCCCTTTCCTATTGCTGTTTTTCTGCTTGGTTTTTCTGTGTTTTTTTACCTTGGGCCCCGGACTCCTGTTTCTCCTCTGTTTTCCTGATTTTTTGTACCCCGTGTTTCCGTTTGTTGCTGGCCTTTCCTGTCTGACTCTCCTGTTTGTTCTTTGTTTTTTTTTTTGTCTGCGTCTTGTGTCTCCCCTTTGCTCAGGGTTTGTGTCAGTCTTCTGGTTTTGGGGCCCCCAAAAATTAAATAAGGGTTGGGTACCCGAAGAGGCAGGGGGCCCGGGGTTTTGGGGCCAGGTCAGGACCTCACCCGTTTTGTGTCTTTCGTGTGCCCTGGGTGTCCCCTTTTGGGGCTCTGTCCAAAAGGCCAAAAAATGGCTCCGGGGGGGGAAAAGGGGGGTTTATTAAACCTTTCCCGACCAATTCCCGAAAAACTGTTGCGCCCCCATTTTTAAAATTTTTTTTGCAGGGAAGGTTTCAAGGGGGACAAAGGGGCAAACTCTAATTCTGAAACAAAAGGTCCCTATTCCTTGGCATTTTCATTTGGGTTTTGGGAGCATAAATCACAATGAGCTTTTTAGGTGATTTTTATCCCTTCAGATCCCAAAAGGGGTTTAAAAGGGTTTGTACCTTTTCAGGCTTTTCTCCCCTTTTGCAGGGGTCTGGTTTGGGAATTTCATGTGCATTTTAAACCTTTTATGATTGTTTATTTCCCCTGCCCTTTTTTCCCCCCCCTCAGGGCAGTGGATAGTTTTTTTTCTCTTTCAAACTGCGATTTAGGGATCTTTGAAATTTTTGGGCCCTTTCCAACTACATGTTTCCCCTTTAGCTTACTGCATGGAGCTTGAAAGGGCACGCTTTGGGAGTCCTGACTCGGCACATTTTTCCCCAGGACTAGTGGGCCCTTTTTTTTTAGCCAGGAACTTAAAAACCCCGTGGCCAGAGGTTCCCCCCCCTGTGTCCCAGCAGTGGCTACAGTTTCACTTTTGCTTAACAAAGCCTTGAAATTTATTCTGGTTTAAAAATTTTTTTAAAACCCCCTACACTTTCATGACATTCAGGGAATCCCTTTTTCAAGTAAGAAATAAAACATTTATCCAAGGCCTGCCCGTTTTTGGTCCAAAATTTCCTTCCTCATGCAACCCAAAAGTCACTCTCCAAAGTTACAACTTTGAATCCTGGGGACTCTTTTTTCCATCGGTCTGCAGATTAAAAGGGGGGAGGAGGGAAGTAGTGGGAAGGGAGGCGAAAGGCTTATATGAATGATTTGGAAAACATCTGATTTTAAAAAACATCCGGTTTTCAACATGTTACAGAAGTCCATTTGGTTTTAAAACGGGTAAAAAAGGGAGAGTTCTTCCCCCCCAGTATCGGGGGGGGGAAAGGGGGAAATGACAGCTCTCACTGAGGCATGTAGACTGGCAGAAGGTAAAATGGTAACTGTCTTTACAGACTCAAGGTATGCTTTTGGAGTAGCCCATAATTATGGTCCTATCTGGAAGGCTCAAAGTTTCCTTACTTCCACAGATAAAGCCATTAAAAATGGTGAAGTATAAACCAAGTTATGCAAGACCTGCTTCTCACCTCTAAAGCTGCAATTGTTAAAGTCAAAGCATATACCGCAGATCGAACACCTGAAGTGTGAGGCAACCACAAGGCGGATGCAGCAGCAAAGGAGGCAGCCAAGCAGCCATAGCATTTGACAATGACGACTACAGAAGTCTTATTGGTTTGCAGTGACCCAGTGACACCCAAGGCCTTAAAAACTTTTCAGCAGCAAACAGATGCAGAAGAAAGAGAGGCCTCGACTAGGGCAGGTGCATGGACTACCCTTGATGAACTACAAATGGTAGAAACTCGAACTGTGTTACCTAGGGCACTGTATCCCATAATGGCGTATGCCATACATGGATAGACTAATTTGTCAAAACAGTATATGAGCATGTATTGGTGTGTATCGATCTCTTTTCAGGATGACCTGAAGCCTACCACACGGCGAGTGCCAGTGCAAGAGCTACAGCCAAGAAACTGATATCTGAGTACCTGAGGTAATTGAATCAGACAGAGGAACATTTCACAGGTAAAGTGATGTCTGAAGTACTAAACAGTATGGGGGTGCAGCAGGCTTTCCAAACCCTTTGTCACCCACAGAGTAGTGGGAAGGTAGAAAGGTTAAATGGCACTCTTAAGTTAAAGATCAGATAAGCCATGGAAGAGACAGGAAAGCCATGGACAGACTGCTTGCCACTTGCATTGTTCTCCATCCAGTACAGGAAAACTAAGCTCTCACCATATGAGATACTGTTTGGTAATGTGCTGAGGTTGGGCCTGTATTTTCCTCAGCAACTGCCACTCTACCATGGTGAGCTGGCCTCATATGTTTTTAGCACTACATGCTAGACTAGCTCAAGTGCATAAACAAGTGTACTCTTCCATTCCAGATCCAGGTGCTGACCAAGGCAGTCACAAACTGCAAACTGGAGAGTAGGTGGTAACCAAAAAGCACGTCAGAGGAAGTCTTGACACTAAGTACGAGGGTCCATTCCAATTGTTACTGACTACAGCCACCTCATTAAAGCTGGAGGGAAAACTAAATTGGATACATTCCAGCAACTGGAACTCTGTGATTGCACCTCCAACATGGAAGTAGAAAGGAGAAAATGTTTTACCTTCTTTTTGTATGTTTGATTGCTATTGATTTTTTTCTCTATGTACATAAAACAACTATGAGAATAAGTTCTTTAAACAGCATACAGTAATATTGGAAGGAATGAATAATGGAACCAATCTAACTGATTGTTGGCTATGTAAACACTTTCCTGTATCAACTGAAAGCCTCCCATATTTGGCCTGTGTCATGTGGTGAGGTGGGGAAACTGTACAGATACATTGGCAAATAATTAGACAAGACACATTAAGATGTGAAACACCACAGTAGCCATCCCTGTAGTAGGGTGTGTAACGCTACCATGGTGGAAATGAAAGCTTACCCGTCAAAAAGGTAGTAGCCAGTATATGGCTCTTAAGGGAGGACAGAGAACTTCGGAGAGCTCCCATCTGAGGGTTTGAAGAGAAGTTTTAAAGCTACCAGTGACACCCTAGATGCATTTAATCCTCCCTTCTGGAAAAGATAGGAAACAATATAAAGAGGAAAATGTGAAAAATAGAGACAGTTGGTGGAATAACAACTTTTCCTTCCTTAATCCAGTGAATTGGGTTTAGAGGTTTAAGTGGATGGTTTATGGGAATAATAAAAGGTGTGTTGCAAGTTTTCATGATACTGCTTTTAGTATATGTGATAATTAAAGCTATTTTCTTTTGTTTTTCAAAGGCATGTAAAGTATCACATGGGCAAAGTGAACCTGCTTTGAAACCACGATGAGCAAAAGGAAAGCAGACCTGGGACAAGATAGTTGTGTTTACAGCGCTCGCCATAGCGTAGGTCAGGGACCATTGAGCAGTTGTCAGCAGGTACCTGGACTGTTGGGCAAGTCAGGTAGGGAAAGAAAACACCTGTTTGGATTTAGAGTAGGCTTACCTATATCACAAAAAGGAAGTAATTGATAGGGCTATACAGTTTACTATGAATTTCACACAGCCTGAGAACAATCATCTGTTCTTTTGCAAGCTTCAAGCTCATGGTCCGATATTAAGAGAGATATTTCTGAGCTTATGCTAAAGGATGGATACAATTCATGTTGAAGGAAAAACTGCTAACATGATGAATATATACTTGGGAAACTTGCCAATGTTATGTCCTTTTAAAAGTGTGGCTTTGCCTTTAATTGGGTAATCTGATTTCAGCTCTCTGAGTACTGTTGTCAATTTAATCTCTATATCTGGATAAGGCAAATAACTTTTCAATTTCAAATACCATAGTATTATTTTAAAGGCAGTTGGCCTTAACAGTATTAAGCAGACCTTACAAGCTGAGCCTGTTATATATATATGGCAGGTGCCAGCTGTTAGTTACAGCCGCCACCTGCTTTTATCTTCTAGGACCGGAGATAACTCCAATCCTAGCCATTTAACTACTTATGTTTCCACTGCACACAAAAATGTCCGTTCTTTCAGCGTTTTTCGTTTTATAAAAATGCTGAAAAAACAACAGAAAAGAGGTCCCATAGACATTCTGTTGTCCCCACAGAATATCTTTTTTTTGCTCGTTTTATTTGCTGGTCGTTTTTTGAAATATGAAAAACGACTGAGCAGGCCAGAATATGTACCATTGGAGTCTATGTAAAACTACAAGCTTTTTTTGGTGCGTTTTTTTCAGAAATACACAGCAAATCTAATGCTGTGCATTTCTGCATAAAAAGCGTCAAAAAATGCCAAAAAACACTCAAAATGCAACAAAAAATTAACGTTTTTTTTCAGCACCTTTTGACAGACAGTGGACCAAAAAACTCAGTTTTATGAACGTTGTTAGGATTTGGTTTTCAGGTCGTTTTTTTTGTCCAGTGCCGTGTATAGCCTTAGACTATGTCTACAGAGCACTGAATTTTGGTCTGTTTTTCAGCGGATTCAGTATTTTAATCCGCCGAAAATCCAACCATACCCAGCGCTGTGTAGCGCTCAATAGAACATTCGTACGGATTTTTTACTGAAGGTTTCCTAAAGCTAAAACCGTCTGGTGGAATATAGAACATGTGATATATTCCTCGCAGCTACAATGTACTGGGACGCTAGGAATCCAAAATTCCAGTCCAGCGATGGGAAAATGCTGTAAATTTTGAAACCCCCATTTTCAATTGCCCGGTAGGGTATACCTTAACACCACAACATCCAGGCAGTAATGCGATTATGAGATGCCACCATAAAATATCAATTGGTTGTCATGGCAAATTAAAACAAAAATTTTGTTTTTTTTTTTTGTTCAGAGGGCCCCCCAAATTTAAATTTTTTTTTTTTGGGTTTTCCCAAAAAATTTTTTAAAATGGTACATTTAAAAAGACTAACTTTTCCTGCGAAAACACAAGCCCTCATACAGCTTTTTAGACAGAAAGATAAAAAAGGGAAAGGGCCCCTTTGGGAAAGGGAGGGGAGGTAAAAAATAGCCCGGCAGGTTCTAAATCCTTTAAGGTTTTAAAAAAAAAAAGCACCCAAAGGGAGAACCTGTTCTTTCTGCAAATTTAACATAGAGTGTTCCCTTGTTTTTATAAAATTTTCATAGTTTTTAAGGGCCGAAAAAAGACAAAAAACCCCCTCCACTTTTGCCTAATTTTTTAAAGTTTTGATCTTCATTTTTGGGAAAAATTCCTTCCCAAAATTTTCCCAAACTGGGAATTTTTAAAAAAATAATCCCTTTATTAAACGAGCCCCCTCTCCAAAGCCTAGTCACTAAAACTTGTTTAAAATTTTTTTATCTCCAGAAATTCATTCCAGAAACCCCCTTTTTAACTCTGTTATTTTAAAATTAAAACCCTACAATTTTCCCTGCCTAAGAGTTCCAACAGTCTCACGGGTCTTACGTAAAGAATCCCTTTCTATGATTATGAAAAAACTTTTCCCTTTCCTCAAGGGCATGAGGAGGCCCCCCCCTTTTTTTCTGGATACAGGGCCGGGTATAAAAAAATCTTTACGGGGGATCTCTATATTGACCTTAAATTTTAGTGCCAAAAAACAACTCAGGCCAAACAGAAACCCCTTTTAATTTGGTTGGGGGCTGTTCAAATTTCAAACGCCGGATTTGGCATCAAAGAAATCATTAATGTGTCCCACTTCTAAAATGGGCCCTGAACCCCCCCGAAAAAGGCCAAACCTTTTTGGGGCACAAAAAAAATATCTTTGGCAATTACAAAAGGACTTATCGGGGGCCAAAGATTTGGGGTGGGACCTGTTTTCAAAAATTTTACATTCTTTTTGGCTCAAAGTACAACAGGAAAAATGGGACCGCCCCGTTTTATGGGGCATGTTTGCCCATATAAAAAAAAATTGCTGATGGGGAATGGGTTAAAACAATTAAAACCGTAAGTATATTAGTTGCAAATATACATTAAATTTTTATTTCAGCAACAAAGCCCAATGTGTTTTTTTTTTTGTTAATATCAGTTAAAAAATTTTTAAAATAGGTTTTAGCCAAATTATCAAAAAAAAACAAGATCCAATTAAAAATTACTTTTAAAAAAGGGTTTTCCCAAAAAAAATGCTAAATAAAAAAAAACCCCCAAAATACCAGATAATTTGTGGTCCATCAAAAATTCAAAAAATTACTGGCATTTTAAATACTGACAGATGAAGCCAACATAATATTGCTTTTTTTGGGACCCAATCATACTGCCAAAAATATCCCTGGGTTTCCCGCCCCCTCAATACCCAACCCTTAGTTCCTTGGTCATTGTTCACTCATTACAGTTCATTCGCCAAATCCCTGTAAGGACTGAACTACACGTATCGATACATACTTTTTTAAAGTTTTTTTTTTTTAATCAATAAAAAAAAACTTTAAAAAAATTCTTTCTAACCCTACAAAAAAAAATTTCTACCCTTTCAATGTCAATACAATAACAAACAAAGGGCTCAAAAAAATTGATATTAAAAAAATTTTTTTGCCTGGGAAATCATAAAAAAGGTTTAAAAAAAAAAGCCCTTTAAAAAAAGGGGAGGGGTGCCAAGTGGGTAGTTTTGTAGGGGGCAACAATAATTTTTCTTTTAAAATAATACAAAAATAAACATACACATAAAATGAAATATTATAAAAAATTAAAAAAAAACTAGCAGCCCAAACTGCAAATTTAATCCCCAACCCCAAAAAACCTAAAACCTTAAAATCCTTTTAAAGAAATGGCCTTTGATGGAAAAGTGACACAATTTTCAAAATGTATTTTTAATTTTCCACTTTTGCTGTTAAAAATAGATGTAGAAATAAAAAAGTAAAAAGACTTTGTAGAAATATTTTCCCCTCAAAATTTAAAAAAAATAAAAAAAAATGTAAGGTTTCCCTACAAATAAAAACTTAACCTAAAATAGAAAAAAAAGGGAAAAAAAATGGGAGAATAAAAAGGGAAATTTAAACTGTTTCACCACTGTGTGTACCTAAGAAAATTGGGGAAAAGATCCTTTGGTCAGGGGAAGGGGGGGAAAAAAACCCAGTTTAGGAAATCTTAAAGAATTAGTGTTTTAGGTTGTTTTTTCACAAGGCCCCCTTTTTGACTTTTAAATTTTTTTTGTGGTGTTAAAAAGGGGGGGGGGGGGGTTTCGGGGGGGGGGGGCCCCGTTAAAAAGGGGGGGGGGGGGGGGGTCCTTGTAACTATAGTAAAAATTTAAACTCTCACAGAGGGGCTAAACCCACCTTCCAACCTTTCCCCCGGCGTGTATTTTACGCTTGGGGGGAAAAGGGAGTGACATGTCACTTCTTCCCGGCATGAATAGGGCCACTCCCCCTTTCCCCCCTTGCACTTTGGAAAGTATGTTCTGGGGCCCCGTGCAAAAAATTTTTACAAAAAACCGGGGTTTTTTGCGGCGGAACTGTACACACGGGAAAACGCCGTGGTTTAAACCTAACCCCCAAAAGTTTACAAAACCATTTTAAAGGGTCCCCGGTCTTTTCTATAAAAAAACTTTTGGGAAACTTTCAGATCAAAGGGTTTTTTGTTTTTGGAGAAGTTTTTACCCTGTTTTCAGAAGAAAATAAAAAGACTAAAAGGAATAAAAGTTAGTGTTTTTTTTGGCTAACCCTTTTCTGGGGTTGGAAAATTAAAAAAAGGAAAAAAAATAGGTCAAATAAATATTTTTTTTTTCCAAAAAAATGCCCCAAAAAAAAAAAAAAAAACCCCCCTTGGGAAAAAACAAAGAACATTTCCTTTTACTTTAAAAAACCCGGAAAGGAAAAAAACACCGAAATTTTAAAAAGGGGGGAAAGGAATTTTAAATTTATAACCATGAACCCCTACAAATTTTGGGAAATGCATTTTAAACCCCCCTTCAGGAATCTTTGGGGTTGTTTTTTTGTTGTTGACTCCAAATTCGTTTTTTCCCCTTTGTCCTTCCCGGGAAACCAAATTTTATTTATTTTTTCCCCCCTACATAGACCTAAGAGGGGTTTTTATTTTGCGGGGGGCATAAAGTTTCTTTTTTTAATGGTTTTTTCTCTGTACAAAAGAATAAAACTTTGGGGGAAAACCAACAAAAAAAATTTCCAAATGGACCAAAATTTTTGAAAAAAAAAAATTAAATTTTCGGGCCAAAGTTTTTTAGGTGGGAATCTTTTTGGTAAAAAATAATGTATTATCTGTATTCTACAGGTTGAAACGCAACAATCCAATCCAAACATGAGGTTTTTTATTTGTTTTGGTTTTCCGGGTTTTTTAAAAAAAAACCAAACAAAACTTTTTTGAAAAATTTTCGGGGCCTTCGGGCAAACCCCTTTTTTGCGACCCAAAAAACTTTTTTTATACAAAACCCCAAATCAGACCCTCATTTAGGGGATTTTTTTTTTTTAAGGGGTGGCTTAAAAAGTAAATTTTTCCTTTTTAAATTTTTATGGTTTTTGGGGAAAGCAAACGGCTTTTTTTTAAACCTTTAACTTTTTATTTTCCCAATTTTAATGGGGCGGGGGAAAAAAAAAAAGAAAAAAAAAAAAAAAAAAAAAAACGCAATAAAGGGGGCTTTGGGAATTTTTTTCCCTTTTAAAATTGGGTTCAGCGTAAAGGCAAAAAAATTTGTAATATTTCTATAGATCGGCTTTTTTTTCAAATTGACGAATTAAACCCAAAAAAATGTTTAACTTTTTTATTAAATTTTTTTTTTTTTTTGGGGAAAAAGAGGGGGGATTAATTAATTTAATACTTTTTTTTTTTACATTTTAAAAACTTTAAATTTTTTTAATTTTTTTTTACTTTAAAACATTGAGTCCCCCTAGGGCCTTCAACCAAATTAGGGGGGGACGTTTTAAAAACATTCCAAAGCATTGTAAAATAGACAATGCATTAGGGGGGGGGGGTACCCAAAATGGGGGGTTTTCCCCCCCTTCCGGGCTGGGGCCACCCAAAGGAAAGGGCCACCACAAGGCTTTTTCCCCTGCCATTTCAGGGCCTTTTTGGAAACCCGCAGTCACCGGGTTCGGGGAAATCGAACGGATGAAGAATTTTGCGTGGGGCCAAAAAAAACCCTTTTTTCCCTAACAGGTTTCCGCCCTCGGGCCCTCTTTTTCCGTTTCCGCTAAGAGGGTTTAAAAAAGTGGGGGGCGGGTGGCGCCCCCCTCCCCCACCCTTGGCCCTTAAAACCGCCCCGCGATCCCCGCGGGTGGCGCATCACGGGGGGCGATCCCCCTTGGGGAAAGGCCCCCCTTTCGGGCCCGGGGACTTATCTGACTCCCCGGGTGGGTGGGGTTTTAAAGGGAACCAAATCGGGCCTTTAGTTCCCCCTTTTGTTATAAAGGCAGGGGGGGATGAAACCAATAACTAAAAAAAAAATTACCAAAGGAACAAGACGACCAAAAACATAACCCAAAAATAGGGAACCAAACAAAAATCCCGAAAAAGGGGGCCCAAAACCGTGGTTTTGGCCCCAATTTTGGCCCCCTGGCCATAAGGCCCCCTTTCACCCAAAATTTCCCAAAATTTGCCCCCAATTTCCCAGGCTTAAAAATGCCTTTTCAACAGGAAGCATCAAATTTCTTTTCCACAAATTTTTGGGTTTTTGGTTAATTTCAGTAAAACCCGGGGTATCCCTTTGCCTATGAAAAAATTTACGCAGTTTTACCTATCTGATAACGTATTTTTTAAAACCTATGATATGTAGTAAAATTTTTACTTCTGAGCCAGGGGGAAACTAATTACAAACATAAAATGTTAGCATACCGGGGGCGCTCCGCCCCTTTCTTTAAACCCACTGTTCCCCGACTTGGGGCCATGGTAGCTAAAAGGGGTTTTTTCGCCCCATTTTAACGGAGTGAAACCCAATTTGTGGGGACCAAAAAGGAATAAACACTGGTTTTCCCCAAGCCCCCCGATGCCGGGGTTGGGGATGGAAGGGGGGATTGTCAGGTTTTTTTTTCAAATTTATATTTTTAATATGTAATTATTCTGTTACCCAAAATGCTATTTTAAAAATGAAAAGAAATTGTGCTCCATTTTCCAAACCCGTTCCCTCCTTTGGTTTCCCCGAGCTGTGTCGTTTTTTTCTTCCCCCCTCCAAACACGGACTCACCGTTTTGGAAAAAACCCCTGACCGGGGTCAGGGGGGCATGGTTTCCCCGCCTTTTGGGAAGGGTTTCCATTGCAGCCAAACAAACGGTTTTCCCAAAATGAATTTTCCGGAAACAGCAGCCCAAAAAAAGCCCCCCCCGAGATGATACAGCCAATTTTGGGGCCCGGGGAAAAAATGGGGAAATAATTTTATTTAGGGAAATAGAAAAAAAATTTAATTTTTTTTTTAGAAACAATAAACCAGTCAAACCCCTTAAAAAATAACCCAAAAAAAAAATTTTAAGGCTCTTGGGAAAAACCCAAAAAGGAAAAGGGGAAAAAAAACCCGGAGGGACAAAGAACTTGCATTGGGAAAGGGGTTTTTAAATAAAAGCTGGGGAAATTGTAGTTCTACCCACATTAAAAAGGAATTTTTTTTAATTTTGGGGGCCGAAATAAATGGGTAAGGGGGTTTTTTTTCCCTTTCTATTTTCCAAAAGCTGCACACTTTTTTAAAAAACCCAGTGGGGCAAAGGGTTGCTGCCCACCTCTTTATCAAAACTCATGACTAAATGATCCCACCAAGGTTACACACAGGAGCTAGCAGGATCCCAAAATTACAATGTGGGAAGGGAAAACACGGAAAATTCCCCGGAATTTTAAAATTAATTACCCCTTTTTTTTCTCTGTCTAAAAACTGGGGGACTACAGTAAATGACACCCGAGGGGGGAGGGCTGGGAGACGAAATCAGCTACAAGCTCAGAAGAAACCTGACAGCAGAGGTTTTTCCCTGGGTCCAGCAGCGGTAGGAGCCAGAACCAGGGCCCCTTTTAAAATATTTTTAAATTTAACCCCGGGTTCCCTTTTTTTCCCCCTTCTTTTTCCCGTTAGGGTTTTTTTCACACCGAGGGTTTGTTGCGGCGCGTATGGTACAATCAAAATTTTGGTTTGGAGGTTATTCGGGCCCCGCCCCAAAAACGGGGGGGAAAGGGGGGGCCACGGGCCGGGACCAAATTTACATTATTCCGGGTTTTGCAAAGTTCGGGGCAAGTAATTTAAAAAGCCCATAACTCCCCTAGGGTTTAAATCCCTTTGGTATTTAAAGCTGGGGGATGCCCTAAGCCCTTCCCTCAAACCAAAAAATTTTTTTTCGAAAAAGCTCCCAAATTTCCCCGGTTTGGGAACCTTTTCCCCGACCTGGGGTCCCCCCAAAGCATTTTGGGGGGACCCGAAAGAAAACCCCTAAAATTTTGTGGGCAAATGGGATTTTAACCGACCCCCGTTTATTTTGGGTGGCCAACCTTAAATTCCCCTTTAAAACCCCGGGGCCATACCCAAACTGAAACGGGGTGGGTTACCCAAAACAGGCTCGGGGACAGGGTTTAAAACCTGTTTTTCCAACCCAGGATTTTTTTTTTTTTTAAAAACCCGGAAAAATTAAAGATGAAATTTTTTTTTTAAATAGCAACAATTTTTGGTGAATATTTTCTCTTTTTAAAATAAAAAAGAAGAGGTATTATCGCTTTTAAACCAAACAAGGGGGAGAATTTCCCGGGGTTTCCCGGGGAATAGGAAGGGGGGGACTTTTTTTAGGCCTAAATGGGAAAAACCTTTCCATCCCCCCAGGCTCAGTTTTTCCCCGTAATTTTTGGTTTAGGTAGGTAACCACGTTTAAAAAACATTCCAAACCCACAAAAAACCCAATTTTACATGAAGCAAGGTAAAAGGGGTAAATCCACAAACCCAAAAGAAAGATCACAGAACTGGAGGTAGACAACAGACGGACGGAGGGAGATACAGAGTTATAGAAAGAGAAAGCTGAGGGGCTTTTGGCATAATTTTTTCCCCCAATGGTAGCTTTTCCCACATGCTACACTAGCCCAAAAATACTTGGGGCTTTGGGGTGTTTAAAGACCAAAAGGGGGAAAACATCTTTGTCTGCAGGGCCCTTTTTCTTTGAGGGACAATTGCCAAAATGTGGAAAGAAATAAGAATATGTAAAAGTGCTGGGGGTGCACCCAAAAAATCCGTTCCCCAAATTTTTGCATGGTTTTTTCCTTTAAAAAAGGGATGAAGTAAAACCTGCCCAAAACTTTAAAGGGATCAGTGTTTTAAAATGGGGAAATCCCACCCCTTGATGGACTTAAAACATCCTCCCAGCAACCCTCCACAAATTTCCCTGCTCACCTGGGAGGGACCTCCCCCTTGGCACTCAACCCCCAAGAGACGAGTAGAAAAGGGCCCCCGAACAAATTTAATCCCTTTTTAACTTTAAATTTCCCCTTTTTAAATGTTTATCACGATTTCGATGTTATTTTTTAGCAATTCTTTTTGGCCCCCAAAAAAGACAAAAAAGCCCCAAGGGCGCCTTCAGTTTCCCTTTTCCCCAAATTTTTCCTAAGTAAAACCCTTGTAGTTCAAAAAAACACAATGAAATTTTTTTACCCCATTTTTTTAAAAAATTTTTTAAATTTGTAAGACAAAATCTTTTAAAGCGCTTTAAAAAGAAGTGTTTAATTTAAATTTTTAAAAAAGTTTTTAAAAACTGAAAATTTTCCCCCCATGCTAGGGAAAAAAAATGGAAAATTTCAAAAAACCCTTTGGTTTAAAACCGGTTTTTTTTTTTGAGTGAGGGTTTTTTTTTTGTTTTTTTTTTTTTTTTTTTTTTTTTTCCCCCCGGCTATTAAATTTTTCTAAAAAGGGGTTTTTTCCCAAAAGAAGACATTTGTTGGGAAAAACTCAATTTAAAACCTTTTCTGAAACAGCCCGGCCCAAAAACCCGTTGGAGACCCCTGGGTGGAATTTTTAGGGAAATTAAAGTTTTTGGTGGTGGTTTGTGAAAATTCAGGTCTAAATCACTTGTGAACATAATCCTTTGAAGGAAAAGCCAACCGCATATAAATTTAAAACTTCCGATCGGGAAATTTTTTTAAGAAAAAGATGGAAATTTTATTTTCCCTTTTTTTCATTTTTTTTGAGGGAAGGTTCTGTCTGTGGTTTGCCGGATATTTCCCCAATTTCCCCAAAATTAAACCATTGAATTTTCACATTTTTTTTCCCCCACAAAAAAAACCCGGGGGGTAAAATGTAACCCCTAACCCCTGTTAATACCAGGCCCCCGCAAAATTTAAAAACCCCCCCAAAACCCCCCCCCCAAAAACCCCCCATTAACCCCCCCCCAAAAAACCCCCCCTACCCCAAACCAAACCCCGAACCGGGTTTTTCGTTATTTCCTAATGGGGTTTTTGGGCCGGTTACCCCGACAGTTTTTCCCAAAACCGGGAAAAAATGTCTTTAAAAGCCCCGAATTGGAAACCCTAAAAATTTTTTGTAAATGCTGGTTATGTAAATAAAGTTATAATTACTACTAATACAGTTTACAATAGAGACGTACTTTCTTCATATGTCACATGGCTCTCTTCAGTTTCATGTTCATTTTCAGTGTGTTCTCTGCAGAAAATCAAAAAGAAATACAATGTCATTGCTAGATTTTATTTGGAGGAAATGGCCATTTTACTTTATGTTGTGCCTGCATTAAAGTGAAGCTGTACCTTAGTAGTTTGGGAACTGCCCAATATACACATACAACTAGTATAGTATAATACCTCCCTGCATGACCCAGGTTATAAAGTAGGGCAGTGTAAATCAAATTCTTCAGACCTGCCATCCAAGTGTGGCTGCATAATAATTAAAGGGGTTTTCTCACCACAATAATTCACTTTTAACATGTAGGGAATGGTGAATGAAGACTTACTGTATTGATTTTGCTTTGTTTAGGAGATAAAGGAGATTGTATCTACTGCTGGTGTACACAAATTTTTCTTAGTTACCATCCACCTCTCCCTGCTCTGTTATCTGATTGCTCCAAGCTGCCATTCGGCCATGCTGAGTCTTATCTCTAGCACAGGAGCTTGTTTAAGTTAATGAAAAGTTTTAAATCTTAGGCTATGTTCACATGGCTTAAAATGGGACGTATTTCAGCCCGTAATTACGCGCCGTACTGCGCGAATTACGGCTGGAATACGTCCCAGTCATTACGGTAATCCACAGTTCTCATAGAGAACTATGGATTACGTCTCCTCTCCCTGCTCGGCGAATACACCGCGGGTGGAGATAAGTGACATGTGAATTACAATGAAAGTCTATGGGCCGGCAAGGTGCTGGCCCCCCGCTCCTGCCCCCGCTCTGCCTCCGCTCCGTAATTACGCCCCGCAAACATAGCCTTAGGGTATGTTCACACGGCATATTTTGGCATGTATTGTACGCACCTCAATATGCTGGGTGTTTTAGAAATACGCGCTGGCCATCGTAAACGTCGGGCAGAAGTGACATGTCACTTCTTTTCCCTGGCGTTCAATAGGCTTTGGGGAATACGGGTGTAATTCATTGCTCTCTAAGAGAACTATGAATTACCATAATTGTGGGGCTCATTGCAGGCATATTGCAGCGAAATTACGTGCCGAATAATGGCCTGCAATTACGCCGTGTGAACATACCCTTAGAGATCTGTAGCTTTATGCACTACAGATTATAAACTTTCTGTAGTCATATCACTGTAACATGATCAGCAAGGAAATAGCAGAGCTGATATGCCAATCACTGCTGAAGAACCACCCACAGCCTAACCAGGAAGTGAAAGTCTTAAGCTGGCTTAGATAACCCCTTTAGGATGTGTTCAAATTCGGAATAGCATTGGCTAAACACAAGTTTTAGAAATATGGTATCCTTGTGCCAAATATATGCAACCCTGCTACACCCCAAGTTTTATTTTCAGTCTGATGCATTTTTCCTTTGCTCAGAGAATTCCTTCAGTTTAAGGCCACCTAGGTATTAATATTGTTTTTTATGGCTCATGCCATAATATTATGGTGCCATGATGCTCAGTCGTATCTCAAAAAATCTTTCCAGTTGGTCCCTCTGCATTTACGTCCTGCAGATGTCTGCTGCTTATGTCAATAGCACTTTAACGGTATGTTCACACCGCGTATTGCAGTGCATGCTGTACGCGCCACAATACGCCGAGTATTTTAGAAATATGCGCTGGCCAGAGGGTACTTTGAACCTTGTGGCCCTGGGGCAAAACTTCAACTTGGGCCCCTCTCTCTCTGCAGACAACGGCAGTGGACCGCTTCTCTTTAACAACAGGTTCCCTACTTGGAATGATGGATGCTTGCAGTGTAGCAGGACACTGAAAAGGATTCCTACTTAAGGAAAATAAGTAATATTTACATAATGGTCCCCACTGCTTACATTCTGGAGCTTCCCGAGATCTGCTCCTTTTCACTTTCAGGTTCTCAATAAAACGCACAAGAGAGGTTTATGTTTCATTCACCTAGGATAGAGAGCACGCCTCTATTCTACGTGACAGAAGCACGCGCAGCTTGTTGGGATGAGAACTCAGAAGTGAAGAGAGATGGATTGTGGGAAGCTCCTGAGTGGCATCAGCAGGGACCAGAAGGCATGTATAACTTTCCACCACTCTGGATCCATTTCCAATTAAGAACAGGAACTACATGTCTATTTTACAATATACACCCTCTTTTACAGCCCTGTCCTCACATAAATACTTTCCACTTTACGACACTAAAAAAAAAACACGTTTATTATTTTACAACCTCCAGTTGCGATGTCACTCATTGACACCCAGCAATCACGTTTAAGGGGTACCAGTGGTTAGGCAGAGGAAACCTTCTTATCTAGATGCCACAAGCACTATTTACCAGGGCTGTGGAGTCAGTAAGCCAAAGCTCCGACTCCAACTCCGACTCCTAAATTTCCCTGACTCCGACTCCTGACTCCCTCATACACGGCGCATGTTTAAGTGATAACTTTACTGTAGTAAAATGGTAACTTGAGGCTTTTTATCACCTTATGACACAATAATGATATTATTAATTAATAAGATATTTAGGTAAAACACGGACAAGCAAAATATTTTGAACTTTTGACTTTCAGGCTCCATATCTCACCATCGACTACAGCTTTGAATATGAGACTAACATTTTATAGGCAATCATGTTAGCTATGTTATAGATAAATTTGACTTGCAAGTATTCAGCATCTGCTTTGTTCTGCAGATTCTTGCCATGTAACTGCATTGTTACTGTTTTGCTCCTAAAAGTCAAAATGTTAATTTTTATTATTTTGTTAGTATTTGGTAAATCCACCTTTGGCTTTCAGCACTGCCTGAATCCTTCTGGGCTCTGGAGCAGATTCAAGCATGTCTTGACCAAAATCTGATCCCCGGTTTCTTATACACGTTTCAATGTTGGTGCATAGTGGATTTGGGTGTGAATTTTTCTTCTTCAGCTTTTTCTTCAACTCTACTCACAAGTGTTCAGTTGGGTTGAACAACTCTGCTTCATTGTCATTGAACCATTCCTTCTCCAACCTTGATGTATACATCAGGTTGTTGTCCTGCAGGAACACTATGTTGTCCTTTGTATACCCGTAGTACTCAAGTGTATGAAGTAACTCATGTTGTAGGACACTCATATATAGCTCAGCATGGAGATAAACATCGATCCTGGTCAAGTATCCAACATATTTGTCTGTGAAACATCCCCATATCCTCAGGCTTCCTCCACCAAACTTGACAGTTTCTTCAATTTCTTGATTGAATAGCCCCCTTTTGCCTTGAGTCCGGTCTATTGACTTTCATCTCATCGCTCAAAATCGCCCATTTCCAATCTTCCATTTTTCACACTTTTTTGCCAACTCGAGTTAACGCTTCTTATGACGAGACTGAAGTTGAGGCTTCTTCCCCTTTTTTTGGGCCATCATTTAAGACCTGTATAATGCGTTTTTGCCGCTGCTTGGATGGACGTCTGTGATCTCACTATTACAAAGCATACGAGTCACCTCCTCTGCCATGTCTGTCGCGTTAGAACTGATAGACCTTGTTCTAACGCGACAGACATGAACGGATGGATGGACTTCGTTTCATAATCTTCCAGCTGTCATGTCCTCACATGATGCAGCTTGACAATTTTCTTGGCCAAGAGACCACTATCGATGAGCTGGATGATGCTGCTTCTCTTTTCTTGGAAAATCTTCTTCATGGCTGCTCAAACCAGTGACCTTTCACTTGGGAATCGGCCTCATAACACACTGAGCTATTAGGGAGTTTGAGAACAGGTTGTAATTTGCAGTAACAAGAAGAAAAAGTTTGTCCCACCACAAGGAGCAAAACAGTAACAATGTAGTTCATGTAAAGAATCTGCAGAAATAAGTAGATGCTAAATCTCTAACAATCTCAGGCTATAAAAGAATTGTCATGCGTTGTCAGTTTTGATGAATGGTTGAACTCTTCTACTTCTTTGAAAAAAAGTGACAAATTTTTCTGAAATCTGGTCAATCTATTTGCTATGGGAGTAGAATCTTTTCTATTTGCTATGGGAGCGGAATCTTTTCCCCTGTGGCAGCGCTTTGCCTGTCATCTAAAGACAGAGATAAATAAAGATAGAAATATCAGCACCTATATATATGTGTGTGTGTATATATATATATATATATAATATATATATATACAAAAACACACATAACTCATAAAAAAAACAACTTTATCACACGAATATCTATACACACACAAGGTGTATATATATAATTTAATATATATATATATATATAATTATATATATATATAAATATATTTATATTTTTCACACTTTGTAATATAATACATGACTAAATGATACAGGACTATTTCATATTAATTTTTATTTTTTATTATTTTTTTATTGTATTTTATATGTGTATATATATATATATATTTTTTTTTTCTTCTTTTTTAATTTTCACTTTTTTTGTATGTAAATATTTATGCACATATATAGTATATGCAGATGTGTGTATTTATTTGTGTGGGAAAATGTGCTTTTTTTTGCTTTTTTATGTGCAGTTATGCAAGTTCATAGTATATGCAGATTTATGTATATGTGTGTACTTGTGTGTGTATATATATTCGTGTGATAAAGTTGTTTTTTTGTGTATGTGTTTATATATATATGTGCTGATATTTCTATCTCTGTTGCTACAGTACAAACTTTGTATTACCTTCTTTTCCACTGACTCAGGACAGGTAGGAGCAGGGTCTTTTGTGTGTCTCTCTGCCTGAACTCTCCTTGTGCCTCTTTAAATACCTGTATTGCAGATCTTTGCACCTTTCCCAAGCAGCACATTGTGCTCAGCTGACACAGGTGCACTTAATTAGCAATAATTAGCTGAGTGCAACACACAAGATTTAAACCTCTGTTTTAGCTTCAATTCTCTGTATGGACCTAATGAAACGCTATCAAGCGAGAAATGCGTAGTCCTGTTTTAATGTCCTAATAAACTGTATCTATACTTTATCAGTCTAGCGCCATCATTCCCTCTTTTTTTTTCTCTTTATCACACTATAATTTAGTTGTGATTTTTTCTATATCACTTATATTTTCCTATCATTCGGCAACGCTTGGAGCCAATTAAGCGAGGGTGATGCTGTGACTGATTAATCTACATGCCCTGGGAGACTTGCGCCTCCACCATTGCGCAACAAAATCAGGTTACTGGGATCTTTTATTCCAGACGATCTATACTAGGATCGCCCTTTTTTTCTTCTTTTTGTTTTACATCACTGAATCTATGTGATCCAATAACAGGGGTGTGTGATGAGGGAGGCCTTCAGACCCACTGGCAAGAGGTATTTATGCTACTGTACCTTCCAGATATGTGTGTAGTGCAGAATATGGAAAAGTGAGAGGACACATAGGAAGTCCATGGTAGGCCTGTGATAAACAGTAAGGCCATGTTCACACGGCTTAAAACTGGACGTATTTCAGTTCGTAAATACGCGCCGGAGTGCGCAAATTACGGGCTGAAAACGTCCCAGTCATTACGGTAATCCACAGTTCTCATAGAGAACTATGGATTACGTCTCCTCTCCCTGCTCGGCGTATACGCGCCGCTGGTAATACAAGTCTATGGGCCGGCGAAGTGCCGCCCCCCCCCACACACCCGCTCCCGCCCACAGCCACACGGCGTAATTGCGGAGCGTAATTACGCCCTGCAAATACACCGTGTGAACCTAGCCTAAAGCTGCAGCTGCATTCATCTATGGGGGTTTTGTAGGGGAACCCTTTGTGACCATGTATCCTGTGCCCATTCATAATTCAATAAATAAACTAATTAGATTTAAGTAAAAGAAAATTACTATTAGCCACTGCAATCTTCTTTATAGCAGCTCATTAGCTTCAAAGGAATCCTTATCACTGCAACAAGTAGGCAGGGATCTTCTCATGTCACGCCCTGCTTGTACTAAAGCAGGACAGCATGGTCGCATGGGAGGAAACATCATTATGAGAGAGCAACAAAGTGCTGAGCTGCCCCACAACTTTCTCTGCTCTGCTTCCTCACTTCCTGTCCCTACTAACACAAGTAATAAGCAGGAGTGACTCCTTCTCCTCCCGTAGACAGCTCACACAGGATATCATGCCCAAGCACTACTGGAAATAACTGGAAGTTAATAGTGCAGGTAGAAAATTAATACTGTCGCCAACTCAAAGCCTGTATTTCTCGGTGGGCGGCAATCCAAATGGTGAGGGCCGCCTGTGGGCCCCCTCGGCTACGGGGCCCAGTCGCAGGTGTGACCGCTGCGACACATGTAGCTATGCCACTTTCGGTTCCCATTCACTTTCAGTCTCCCCGGTGCATAAACGGTGAGAAGAAGTGACATGTCAATATATAAACGTCAGGTATTCATAGCTCTCTATGAGAGCTACGATTACCGTAATTACGGGGCGTATTTCTGGTGCATTGCAGCACAACTGTGTGCTGAAATACACACGCCGTCTTTTAGGATCTATTTCAGGCGCATTTGCACTGCTATGATTACCAGTCAGGGATAATGAAGGTGAATGCACGTTCTTCTAAACACACGGGGAGACATGTATGAACGGGGCTGCGCCAGCCAGACATTAGGTGCAGCCCCATTTGCATTAGCGAAAAGCCACCCAAACGCCATTATCAGGCGCATTGCGCCTGATTTCGAAGGTGTGCGGGAGGCAGGGATTTATAGCTTTGCTATGGCAATTCTAGGTGCATTACTGCTGGGACAGGTAAAACACTTTCAAAGTGGTTTACCTGAGCCAGAAATGTCATACTAGCGCTAGAATGCGTCTGATTTATGACCAGCAGTAGAGCGGGTTCATAAACCAGGCGCATTCTATGCCATTATAATGCACATAAAATTTGCCGTTTAAACGGCAAATTTCATACATGCCACCCACGCTGTCTTGTGGCGTGCACAGTTACTCATCACAAGATGCCGTTTGAACATACCCTAAGGCTTATTTAGATGCTTATTTTTCAACGCCCAAAACAGCCTCAAAACCTTGCCTGAAAAATGCTTTTTCAGAAGAAGCTTTAGACACGTTTCTGTGTGTGGTTTTGGACAAGGTTTTCAATTATACAAATTAATAGCCAGGTCAAAAAATGCACCGAAAAAACGCACCGAAAACGTTTCAAAAAACTTATCCAGGTTAAGCGCTGAAAATGCTTCAAGAATTGACATGACCCTTCATTTTCAGGGCCCAAAACAGTGTCCAAAGATGCATCTAAATCGCGCTTAAAAATCTTGTCGTGTTTGAACTACAACGCTGTTTTACATAGGAATCAATGAAAATTACGTTTTGGATGCTGTTTGGGAGCGGAAAACAGCATCAAAATCAGCCGTGTGAACAACTTATTTGGGCGCATAGTTGCGCGCGTATTTCGCCACGTATTGTGCTTAATACGTGGCAAAATGCGCGCTGCAATTACGGTAATTCATAGTTCTCATAGATAGCTATGGATTATGCGTCGTCTCCCTGCACGATCGTATTGTACGCGCTGGGGGAGAATTGACATGTCAATATGTGCTGCTGACAATGCATGTCTATGGGGCCGACGCCCAGCTGGCCCCCCCTGTGCTTTGGAATTACACGCTGATCAATGCGTGGTTCCAAAACACCTGGCGTATTACGCCGTGTTAACATAGCCTAAGGGTATTTTCACATGGTGTACTGTGGCGCGTACAGCACACGCCGCAGTATACCGGGTGTTTCGGGAGCTTGCGCTTATCAGCGCGTACTCCCGAGGTGCAGGGGGGCCAGCAACCCACTGGCCCCATAGACATGAATTACTTGCGGCGTGTAATCGCCACGAATAAATGACATGTCACTTATCCCTCCGCGCGTACAATACGATCGTATTGTACGCACAGGGGGGAAGAGGCGTAATCCATAGTACTCTATGAGAGCTATGGATTACCGTAATTGCGGCGCGCATCTTGCCGCGTCTAAAACGCAAATACGTGGTGAAATGTATGCCGCATTTACGCCGTGTTAACATACCCTAACAGCATCTGAGGTGCGAGCTAACACTCCCCCTTCTTGTCCTGATTGGCTGGAGCGTTGCTGTGGTTACTTAGTGACTCCTCGGCCAGGACTAAGGAGAAGTGGGGAGTGATATTTACATGGGCACTCATGTCAAACCTCAC
The DNA here is from genome assembly GCA_025379985.1 of Phyllomedusa bahiana. Classification (NCBI taxonomy): domain Eukaryota; kingdom Metazoa; phylum Chordata; class Amphibia; order Anura; family Hylidae; genus Phyllomedusa; species Phyllomedusa bahiana. The sequence continues at coordinate 83,714 of JAODAL010007609.1, forward strand.
AATGAGCAGACGAGCTCAGTTGTGCTTCCCAGGCACAGAGTGCATATACACTGAGCCAACGTGTCACACAACTTCCTGGCGTCACTGGCAGGACAAGCTGAAACAGCCACATGCTGCTATCAACCATCTGTTTGCTATAGGCTTTTCTTTTATTTATTCTCAATGGGACAGTTTGAATCCTCAGACATTGTCACGTTGTTGACTGCAAAGCCATAAGTGGGGATGATATTAAATCCTTATCTGTAATATAGCACCTGTTTGTTCAGATCTAGGACCCTATTACAGTAGGTAAAAGTGCTATCACACCTCTGTATTTACTATTTTGCCGTAGGCAAACTTAAACTTTATCAGTTCTCTATCTGTTAAACACTAAAACGTAACTTTTATTATATTTAACTCTTAACCTCTATGCACACTATTTAAAAACCTGATTTCTAACCTCAACATTTAACCCTTTTTGCTTCTGAAAGAAGGAATAGCTCCTTTTCTACCATCAAGTCTGGTGGAGCACCACCTATTAATAGGAGAGTCTTATATCTATAGCAAATTACTAGCTCCAGTAAGGAATCCCAAGCCTACTACCTGGGCAGTCGTCCCTAATCTCATGGACACAGAACAAATAAAGCCCCCTTGTGACACCCCTGCAGCAGGTGACACTTGTAGATAGAGGTGAGAAATCACAATTTAAAACGTCATATCTGACCTCCCCGACATGTTTCGCCAGCTAACCTGACTTCATTAGGGCTTAGAGGTCCGATCACATGTGGTCTAAGCTCACTTCCTTTTATATCATGTTAAATACACACCACATTCAGGTGCTCACCAAATATCCATCAGAGAATCCACATAAATCCCACTCCCCCGCACACACACTCTTAACATGTGCTGCTAAAGCTGCCACCATGCTCCCTCAGACAGTTCATCATCTCCATAACGGGCTTGCGCCCCATCTTACCGTACTGCCCGCGCCAACGCACTGCACCAACAGACACCTCAGCCCTGACTGTGATGGCTTCCGTCTCATTTCTCTCATATTATTGCAACTGTGTGGCTCATCTAGAACTAACTAAGCAGAATAGGTGTTACATTCCACAGCACACTACTAGCTTTATCAACTCCCATAAGCCCCTTCTCTTCCATATCTAATATGCATATTCATTGGGAATAAAAATTTCCCATTGTACAGTACACTATTGTCATATTATCTTCCCATAAAGCACTTCTCCTATATATCTAATATACATATTCATTTTAATAAAGCTGCAGGCCCTATTGAATACATATTCCATTGTACTGTACAGTATTGTCTCAAGACTATTTCCATAAACCACTTCTCTTTTACATGTAATTTTCATATTCATTTTGATAAATGCTGCAGGCTCTATGGCTATGAAGGTTGACCTCACAATTTCCCCCATTGAAGATTCTCTCTTTACGGCTAAACGGCTAGCACCTAATTCATTACGTCATAATGGAGCATGCAAAATATGGGAAACATGCAAAATATTATTAGTTTCTTCAACCGTTATTGCATCTAGTTGCATCTATTTCGAACTAGATCAACGCAGCGGGGCAGAAACAATAAATCTATACAAGATGAGTAAATACATGAATAGGTAGCAATCCACTCCCGGGCTGCGTCTCGCCACAACAACGCGAGTGCATATCCCATACGATTCAGCTGCCAACAAACCCCTCCATGCACAAAAGAATATTTCATACATCCCTAATTTGTTAAATAGAAACCGTGGCCTCACGTGATCATACTATCATCATTACAATAATAAGTACATTGTAATGATGATAGGTATTGATCACGTGAGGCCACGGTTTCTATTTAACAAATTAGGGATGTATGTATATTGCTTTTGTGCATGGAGGCTTCTCGGCCTCTTGGCCCAAGATCAAGTGTAGTATCTGTTCCCTTAAACAGTCGTCTTGGCGGTTGTAGCCGGGGCCGCTATAGGATGGCTGTGTCAGAAAAGAGAACCACACTGGGGTTAGGGAGGGGTGTACACGGCTTGCTTGAAAGACAGCATCCGGAGGTGTCCCCCCCCCACTTCCCCCGCAGGATCAAAGACAGGATGGCTTGAGGGGACTATGAAGCCCTAAGTGTGATGTGCCCCAGGATTGACGACCCTGGGGTGCCTGAACTCACTGGGCGTGGGACCCCACTTGAGTTTAGGCACATTTGCACGGCACTTAAACTTTCAAATGTCCCTTTGAGCACACGTCCTTAAATTCCCCGGCCTTTCTGGCTAGGCAATAGGGAAATTTTTTAATTTCCCGGGCCCGGGTGTCCGGGCAGTATCTCACTGCACACATTCACCTTTTTTATTTTTCACGTCACGTGTGTTTAGTGTGTCACTTTTTTGTGTTGGGGTTTTTTTTTGGGTGCGGTACCCTTTGGGACCCTCCTGAGGTCTAGAGGGAGAATGTGTGGCCATCTGGTTCCTTTCTCCCCTGCAAACCCCGGCACTCTTCGGAGTCGGCCACCAGGTAAGCACTTGGTCGAAGTTTGTGTGGCAGGCCATTCTGATGCCAATGTGCAAACTTGTAGGGTCGATCTGCTTCGGCAGTAGAACCATTTGCCACTCTTCGGAGTTGGCTACCTGGACTGCACTGGTTGAGGTTTGGTGTGGCACGCCATTCCGATGCCAGGTGCTAGTTCGTAGGTTTCCCATCTGCTTCGGCTAGGCTTTGGACCCATTTGGTTTTTGCAACCCCAAAGCAGGTGCCTTCTGGCCGGCAGGGATACTCTTTTCGTTCCAGGTATATGGGGGGCCTATTACTTTTAAGTTTTGGGTCTGCGATAGACCCTATCCTGATGAACTGTTTTTGGTGGGCACTTGTGTTGCACTTTTTTTTGTGTTTTTTTTTCAGTTCTTAGGGTTAAAAAAATAAAAAAAAAAAAAAAAATTAATGTAAAGAGAAGTGGTTTTAGGGGAAAAGTTTGAGACAATACTGTAAGTACAATGGAACATGTATTCAATGGGGGCCTGCAGCTTTTAAAATAAAATGTTATTGATTATAGGAAAAGGCTTTAGGGGAAAATTAAATAAAAAATAGGTACTGTAAAGGGAAATTTATTTCCCAATGAATATGCATTTAGACATGGAAAGAGAAGGGGCTTATGGGAGTTGAAAAAAAGTGGTAGTGGCGGGGAAAAAGTAAACCTATTTGCTTATTTCGTTCTAGGTGACACGCGTTGCATAATTGAGAAAAAATGGACGGAACCCCATCACGTAGGGCTGAGGTTTTGTTGGTGCAGGGGTTTTGGGCGGGCAGTACGGTAAGAGGGGGCGAAGCCCTTTATGAATTGGCAAACTTGTCTGAGGTTTTATGTCTATGGGGCATGGTGGGGCTTTAGCGCACATGTTAAAGATGTGCGTGGGAAAGGGGAAGGGGGGGTGGGCTTTATGTGGTTTCTGATGGCTAATTGGGAAACACCTGAAAAAGGGGGTATATTTAATGATATAAAAGGAAATGAGGTTAAAACATGTGATCGGATCTAAACCCGATGAAACCAGGTTAGGGCGAAAATGTCGGGGAGGTCAGATATGACGTTTTAAATTGTGATTTCTAAACCCCTATTTACAAGTGTCACCCGTGCAGGGGTGTCCAAGGGGGCCCTTTTTTGTTCTGTGTTCATGAGATTAGGGAGAATGCCCAGGTGTAGGGTTGGGATCCTTACTGGAGCTAGTAATTTGCTATAGAAAAAAGCTTCCTTTAAAAGGTGGTTTCTCCCCCGAAATTGAAATAGAAAAGGAGTTATTTCCCTTTTTAGAAGCAAAAAGGGTTAAATGTTGAGGTTAGAAATCAGGTTTTTAAATAGTGTGCATAGAGGTTAAGAGTTATATATAATAAAAGTTACGTTTTAGTGTTTAACAGATAGAGAACTGATAGAGTCTAAGTTTGCCTACGGCAAAATAGTAAATATAGTGATCAAAAGTCACTCTCTGTTCTCTTGCGAGATTCCCAATTTTTTGGAGATTATCATACCTCTGTAGCCCTATTGTATAAGGGTCCTCAATATGACACCTTTCATATTTACCCTAGGTATATACTCTTGTGTACTCTATCTCTGATGCACACCCTATTATAAAATTGTGTGTCCTCTACTTATTGGGTCCTCTGATGTGATCTGTCTAGGGGCTGAAACATGGGCATGTTGGGACCAGTCTATCAATCTTCCTTGGGTGTAACAGGGTTCAGATTTTGTAGGGGAAGGTTCCAGTCAGGGTTGTCCATTTTGGGACAGGTTCTCCGAGGTTAGGCCATAGGACACTTGCAGGCCTTGTTGCTGAGGGGTGTTGTAGGGTCAGCTGCCCCTTGTATTGTCTTGCATCACTGCACATATTTGATACAAGGATACTATATTTCATATGCTTGTGGTGTTCTACGGCTCTGTATGTGCTTTAAGCCGTCATAGCGCCTTTGGACTCAAGGTAGCTCCGTTTATTTTTATCCTGTACTTATAATAAAATTAGTGAAAGTTAATCATCTTTAAACTTGTCTAATTTATCTTATCTTATTTTGCATCAAAATTCTATGTATTATTTTTGTGTAATGTTACGCACATCATTGCCATTTAGACCATACCCCTTTGTAGCTAAGCAACACCTTGAGTACGTTGAGTGAGTCTACAATGTACCCCAAAATGTTTAATAAATGTGTCTTCATCTAGATGTGCCACATTAGGGCTTGGTCACACGACGTTTTTGATCCTTTTTGCGGATCCGTTTTTGAGAGGTGAAAAACGCAGCCGGAAAGCGGATCTGAAAAACGCAAGACTTGATACTTTATTTGGATCCGTATTGTATGCTTTTTCACTTGCGTTTTACGGATCCACTTTCCGGATACGTTTTCAGGTGTGTGTGTGTGGGTGGGCCTCTCTCTCTCGCGCCCGTCTCCATTCACTACCTAGCTGCGCCCGTCTCCATTCACTACCTAGCTGCGCCCGTCTCCATTCCATACCTAGCTGCGCCCGTCTCCATTCATTACCTAGCTGCGCCCGTCTCCATTCATTACCTAGCTGCGTCCGTCTCCATTCACTAACTAGCTGCGCCCATCTCCAATCACACTCCTAGCTGCGCCCGTCACCATTCACACTCCTAGCTGCGCCCGTCACCATTCACACTCCTAGCTGCGCCCGTCTCCATTCACACTCCTAGCTGTGCCCGTCTCCATTCACACTCCTAGCTGCGTCCGTCTCCATTCACACTCCTTGCTGCGTCCGTCTCCATTCACACTCCTTGCTGCGTCCGTCTCCATTTACACTCCTTGCTGCGCCCGTCTCCATTTACTACCTAGCTGCGCCTCAAATCCATTCATGCCGGCCTGCGCCGCACAGCCGAGCTCAGCAGCGGCCGCACAGCCGGGCCCAGCAGCGGCCGCACAGCCGGGCCCAGCAGCGGCCGCACAGCCGAGCCCAGCAGCGGCCGCACAGCCGAGCCCAGCTCTTACAAAAAATAAAATATTCTCAATACATGGAAATGACCATATAACCATACAACCATATAACGAAAATGGAAAAAAACTGAAGCTGTTTTCTGATTCACATGTTACCTTTGGGTATCCACAGTCTCAGTTTGATCCTCCTTTATATCTTGTTTTTCTTCTTTGACATCGCATTTTGTGTCATGGACCTGTACTTCTATATTCCAGCAGAAGCACTTACAAGTTTTTTGGTATTTGATTTGCTTTGTATTTTGTTTAATTTTCTGTTTAGATGGTACCGCTGTCTCTCTTGTTCCCCAAGTTACTATGTGCATGTTAACTAATGAGTATATTGTTAGAAGTAAATACCCACTCGGGACACATATAATGTATAAAAGTCCATATATCAATAAGAAAAATTCCTTAGGGTGTAACAAGGCTGTTATAATATATAGTATTCCCATTGAGATCAGAAATAGGCCCGTGGGAGTCATAAAGGTTTGTTGTTTGACTATGTCACCTAAAAAAATAAAAAAATATATTTTTTTAAAAGATCATTTAAATGAGTACTCATATCTCATCTAAAGATTATTACCAAATACATTTCTGTTGTGATTTTGCTTCCTTTCAAAGCTAGAACAGTTCTACTTTCCTGCTTGTTTGCATGTTTTCTAGACTGCCGACTTCCTCTCTCTGTTCTAGCCGTGGCCTGCATGGTGATGTCACTACGTGCTGAGTCTTATCAGCCGCACAGGAGCTTTTTCATCTTTCTTACTGACAAACTTTAACCCTTTAAAGCTGTGTAGCCTTGTGCGCTGATGTTAAAAACCCATCCACTAATGTACTTGTAACAAGCTCAACTAGAAAAAGAAAAGCTGAAATGTCAGTCACTACTGTAGAACTGCCCCCAGCCTGAATGAGGGAATTTGAATCTGGCTGTGAAGAGCAGGCTCTGTGAAACAGCCAGATGGGAAAACCCCTTTAATGTATTTTACATTATAACCACATTATAACCATATTTACCATGTTACAGACATGCTGTTTCTAGCGTTGTGTCCCTTATTCTGTAAGATGCATTAGTTTCAGAGGATTTACTGCTCAAATCTGACAGTCTGAAGCCTGTTCTGCCAGAGATGAGTCCAGTGTATTCATGAGCAGGGGTTAGCACCACCCACCCATGACTGGTCCGCCCACCTTCTATTTTTTCATAGGTTTCTACCTATTCAAAGTAGTAGGTTGAATCAGGGCTAGCTGCAGGTGGGCAGAGCTAACGCTTGCTCATGAATTAAGCGGAGTCTTTTCTGGCAGAACAGGCTGTAAACTGCCAGATTTGAGCATTAAAAACTCTGAAATGGCTGCATCTTACAGAATAAGGAATACAGTGCTGGAAACAGCAGGTCTGTCACTAGCTTGTGCTGTCCTCAGCAAGGGGGCATAACCTATCTGACAGGTTTCCTTTAAGTGCCCCTTTAGCGCCAAGCCTAGTTTGGCTTTAAAGCCTACAGATTTTTTTTTCTTTGTGTGTGGTTGCAATCCATGATAAGTGGAATTCTTCAGTGGCACAGTTTTTGGATATATATAACTTGATTTACTTTTTTAACTTTTTTTGGGTGGAGGGAGTGATAGAATATAGAAAAAAAAACAATGCTGCCATTGACTTTGTATTTTAAGTCCTGCACTGTTCACCATACAGGACATTTAAAGGAATCTTCCAAGACTTTTAAAAACCTTCCATTGGGCTATCCCATACTTACCTCTCCCATCACTACCATTCTAGCACTGCCAGATCTCCAGTCTTACCCCCAGGATCCTCACTGATGACATTACATTCATGGATGGCTTCAACCAATCTCGGGCCCCAGCAGTTACATGCCTGCATGTACAGCATGTGACCACAAAGGTAAGTGATTGCCTGCAGCATCAATTGATCTGTGAATGTATCATCATCAGTGAGGAACCAGGGATAACATTGGAGATCTAGCAGCACTAAAATGGTGATGATGTTACATAGTTACATAGTTTGTTAGGCCGAAAAAAGACAGACATCCATCCAGTTCAGCCTATTTTGCTAAAGTGTTGATCCAGAGGAAGGCAAAAACACCAATGAGGTAGAAGCCAATTGTCCTCATTTTAGGGAAAAAATTCCTTCCCGACTCCAATCTGGCAATCGGAAAAATCCCTGGATCAACGACCCTTCTTCAGAATCCTAGTCACTATAACTTGTTATATTATTACGCTCCAGAAATGCATCCAGACTCTTTTTGAACTCTGTTAGTGAGTTCACCATGACAATTTCCTCTGGCAGAGAGTTCCACAGTCTCACTGCTCTAACAGTAAAGAATCTCTTTCTATGTTTATATAGAAACTTTCTTTCCTCAAGACGTAGAGGATGCCCCCTTGTTCTGGATACATTCCTGGGTATAAATAAATTTTTAGCGAGATCTCTATATTGACCCTTAATATATTTAAACATATTTATTATGTCCCCCCAAAGCCGTCTTTTCTCTAAACTAAATAACCCTAATCTTGCTAATCTTTCTGGGTATTGTAGTCCACCCAGTCCTTTTATTATTTTTGTTGCCCGCCTTTGTACCTGTTCAAGCTCTACAATGTCTTTCCTGTGCACTGGTGCCCAAAACTGTACACAATATTCCATGTGTGGTCTAACCAGTGACTTGTATAACAGGAGAAAAATGTTCCCATCATGTGCATCTATGCCCCTTTTAATACAGCCCATGATCCTATTAGCCTTGGCAGCTGCTGCCTGACACTGGCTGCTACAATTAAGTTTACTGTCGACTGTTTAAACCTCATCTGCCATTTCTCTGCCCAGGACTCCAACTTATCCAGATCCCTTTATAATAACACATTATCCTCTATTGTGTTGATTACTTTACAGAGCTTAGTATCGTCTGCAAAGATCAATATTCTACTGTGCAATCCATGTGTAAGATCATTAATGAAAATTTTAAAGAGGATAGGGCCAAATACTGAACCCTGTGGTACCCCACTAGTAACAGGGATCCAGTCTGAGTATGTACCGTTAATTACTATCCTTTGTTTTCTATCACTGAGCCAGTTGCTCACCCACTTGCACACATTTTCCCCCAGTCCAAGCATTCTCATTTTACTTACCAACCTTTTATGTGGCATCTTATCAAATGCTTTAGAAAAATCTAAATATATGGCATCCAATGTCTTACCCCGATCCAGTCTAGAACTAACTTCCTCATAGAAGCTGATGAGATTAGTTTGACAGGACCGATCCTTCATAAACCCATGCTGGAACGGTGTTATACATTTATTTTCAGTGAGATACTCCAGGATAGCATCTCTTAGAAAACCTTCAAACATTTTACCCACAACAGAGGTTAAACTTACCGGCCTATAGTTTCCAGGATCACTTTTTGTCCCCTTTTTGAATATTGGCACCATATTAGCTATGCACTAATCCTTTGGGACATACCCAGTTTTTATACAGTCCATAAATATTAAGAATAAGGGCCTATCTAGCACATTACGTAACTCTCTTAGGACACGCGGGTGTGTACCGTCAGGGCCTGGGGATTTGTCTTTTTAATCTTCCTAAGGCGGAGCTGCACTTCTTCCTGGGTTAGACAAGAAACATTTAAGTTGGAATTTACCTCCTCCCTTTGCTCATCAACAGGAAGGTCATCCTCCTCGGTAAATACAGTGGAGAAAAAATTGTTTAATAGGTTTGCTTTTTTCTCATCGCCCTCTATAGTCTCTCCCTCCCTACTTTTCTAAGGGCCAACATTTTCTGTTTTAATCTTTTTACTATTTATTTTAGTTAAAAATTACTTGGGGGTTGGTTCTACTTTCTATGGCAATATGTCTTTCTGTCTCCAGCTTTGCTGCCTTTATCATTTTTTTTACATATTTTATTTTTTTCCTTATAGCTTTTTAGGGCCTCTTCACTGCCCTCCTGTTTTAGTAGCTGAAACGCTTTCTTTTTGTTTGTTATTGCCTCTTTTACATCTCTGTTGTTCCACATTGGGTTTTTCATGTTTCTAATTATTTTATTACCATAAGGTACGTACCTCTGCTATTTTTAAACATCTTGTCCCAGTCAATACGGTTAAGGGCCTCTCTAAGCAGGATAAAATTAGCCTTCCTCAAGTTCAACGTTTTTGTGGCTCCACGACAAAAAGCTCTATTGAAGGATAAATGGAAATTTATTATATTATGGTCACTATTCTCTAGGTGCCCCTCAACCCGAACCTTTGTTACTCTGTCAGGTCTATTAGTCAATATTAAGTCTAGGTGAAGCCTTTCCTCTAGTCGGTTCCTACACAATTTGGTAAATGTAATTATCTTTGTGAGAGCTACAGGTTTCAGATTCCCAATTTTATGTCTGGGTAGTTAAAGTCACCCATAATAACAACCTCATTCTGATTAGTTGCCTCATCTATTTGCCTGAGGACCATATCTTCCATGGGTTCTGTTATACTTGGGGGCCTATAGCAGACTCCTATTAGAATTATATTATTGTTATTACCCCTATGTATATTTACCCATAATGACTCCACCTGTTCGTTACCTGTATTTATATCTTCCCGCAGTGTTGGCTTCAGACACGATTTTACACAGAGACATATACCTCCCCCCTTCTGGTGTCTCTTCTAAATAGACTGTAACCCTGTAAGTTAACCGCCCAGTTGTAGCTCTCATCCAGCCATATCTCAGTTATCCCCACTATGTCATATCTTTCTTCAGCAATTAATAATTCTAGTTAATTTATTTTGTTGGTCAGACTCCTGGCATTGGTTAGCATGCAATTTAGAGATTTTTCAGTTTTTATTCCTTTCTCCCTGTTCTTTTTAACTATTGCTACACCCTCTCCCTCCACTCCACCCCCTGATTTATTACTAATTTCCAGCTCTCTATCTTCCCTATCTTGCACGCTATCTTTGTAGTCACCCTCCCCTCCAGTCCCTAGTTTAAATATTCCTCCAACTTCCTGGCCATTTTGTCCGCCAATGCAGCTGTCCTCATGTGAACGCTGCTGCGTCTTCCTTATAGACCGCAATGATAAAGTCACTGCTAATTCTTTAGATCCATCTCTGGGTCCGTCCTGTCAATCCCAGAGACAGATCTAACAAGCGCTTGTAACACGGAGTTAAAACTCCGTGTGAACAAGCCCTTAGGGGGCTTTCATACAGTACAGTTTTGGTGCAGTTTTAACTGCTCTCCAATTAAACTGCCTTTATTACCTGCAAGTGTCTTTCAGTTGTCTAAGTTATTCAGAAAGGTTTTTCAAGTAAGTAATCAATTACTGTGTTTGTTTGTGTGTTACTGTGTGTGTGTGAAGCAGGGGCGTCGCTAGGTAGATTCATTTGGGGCACGAGCCCCGAATAAATCTGCCTGTGCCCCAAATGTCTGCGGCTCCAGGCTGCTGCCGTGGGCTAAGTGATCCACTAAGCTGGCAGCCTATGCGCGGCCCAGGAGGTCTCGGGCCCTGCGAGACTGCGTAAGTAGCGTGATGACATCACGCTGCTTACACCGTTCACCAGCTGCAGGACCTGGATGTGCAGACCGTGCTGAGGTAAGTAGGTTTTTTTTATTTTATTTTTATTAGGTAAGGGGGGAAAATTTTGTGGCTATGGGGGCATAGTATGTGGCTATAGGGGCATAGTATGTGGCTATGGGGGCATATTATGTGGCTATGGGGCATATTATGTGGCTATGGGGGCATAGTATGTGGCTTAGTGCATATAGTGGGCATAGGCAATATGTGGCTATAGGGGCATATTATGTGGCTATGGGGACATATTTTGTGGCTAAGGGGGCATATATGTGGCTAAGGGGGCATATATGTGGCTAAGGGGGCATATATGTGGCTAAGGGGGCATATTATGTGGCTAAGGGGGCATATTATGTGGCTAAGGGGGCATATATGTGGCTATGGGGGCATAGTATGTGGCTATGGGGGCATAGTATGTGGCTAAGGGAGCATATTATGTGGCTTTGGGGGCATATTATGTGGTTAAGGGGGGCATATTATGTGGCTAAAGGGGAATATTATGTGGCTAAGGGGGCATATTATGTGGCTAGTGGGGCATATTATGTGGCTAAGGGGGCATATTATGTGGCTAAGGCGGCATATTATGTGGCTATGGGGGCATATTATGTGGCTATGGGGGCATATTATGTGGCTATGGGGGCATATTACTGGCTATGGGGGCATATTATGTGGTTATTGGGGCATATTACTGGCTATGGGGGCATATTACTGGCTAAGGGGGCATATTATCGGCTAGTGGGGGCATATTATGTGCCTAAGGGGGCATATTATTGGCTAAGAGGGCATATTACTGACTAAGGGGGCATGTTATTTGCTAAAGGGGTATATTATTGGCTAAGGGGGCATATAACCTGGCTAACGGAGTATATAACCTGGCTAAGGGAGCATATTACTGGCTAAGGGGGCATATTACTGGCAAAGGGGGCATATTACTGGCTAAAGGGCATATTACTGTAGGGGCATATTACTGCTAGGGGGCATATTACCTGGCTAAGGGGGCATATTACTGGCTAAGGGGGCTATTAGTGGGTATGGGGGCATATTACTGGCTAAGGGGCATATTACTGGCTAAGGAGGGCATATTATCGCTAAGGGGCATGTTATCTTGCTAAGGAGGGCATATTAATGGCTAAGAGGGCATATACCTGGCTAAGGGGCATTTATACCTGCTAAAGGGGTCATATTACTGGCTAAGGGGCATATACTGGCTAAAGGGGCTATATAACCTGGCTAAAGGGCATATTACTGGCAAAAGGTGGCATATTACTGGCTAAGGGGGCATATTACCTGATAAGGGGGCATATTACCTGGCTAAGGGGGGCATATTACTGGATAAGGGGGCAGTAACCTGGCTACAGGGGGCTTATAACCTAACTACAAAGAGCATATTACTGCTTAAAGGGGGCAGTAATCTAGCTACAGAGGGCAGTAACAGGGCTACAGAGGGCAGTAACCTGGCTAGAGGGGCTAATAACCTGGCTAGAGGGGCTAATAACCTGGCTAGAGGGGGCAACTACTTGGCTAAAGGGGGCTACAATCTGGCTACAGTGGGCTACTACTTGGCTATAGGGGCAAATATTTACCTACAAGGGGGTAATTATTACCATTTGGGGCACTATAGATGGGGATTTTGTATAGAGATAGGAAATTGTAGAGAAATGCTGATAAGATGAGGAGTCTAAGATGTTTGTTTTATAAATTTTTTAGTGAAGAGTTGTGGACGGTAGAAGACATCATGGCGTCTGGGACAAATGGAGAAGAAGAAGGGAAATAGAACAACTATTCAGAGGCGTCTCCTGTAAGTGTAACTGCAGTGTAATCACTTATATTTCTCCTGAGCCTACATACAAAGGTTTTTCTCTGTAAAAACACATCCGCAGGTCACAATGAGACGCAAAAAATTCCGTGTGAACCCAGCCCTACTCAGAAAAACTTAAGGGCCCGAGCCCCGGATGTTTTGGGACCCTAGCAACACCCCTGGTGTGAAGTCTTGTGGATTACAAACACAATAATTGATTACTCACTTTCCAAACAGTTTAGATAAGTAGCTTGCTGGCAATAAAGGCTGTTTAATTGAAGCGCAGATAAAACTGCACCAAAACTGTGCTGTGTGAAAGCACCCTAGGGTGCCTTCACACAGATTGTTGATTTGGTGCGTTTTTTTATGCGGTTTTTGTGCAGAAATGTACAGCATTAATAGCTATGCCTTTCTGCACAAAAAGGCATCCAAAAACGCACCAAAAAAGCAGCTGCATTTTTGATGCGTTTTTCAATGTGTTTTTGGTACGTTCTTAATGCAGAAAAGCATAGCAACTAATGCTGAACATTTCTGCACATAAGCACACCATAAAAAACACTCCACATGAAAGCACCCTTAAGGGCATGTTCACATGTTGTAATTGCACTGAAATATGCCCGAAGTATGACCCGCAATTACGGTAATATCATAGCAGTCATTGAGAGCTATGATAAACAGACGTTTTCCCCAGCGCCCAGTATGCCTTCGCATTGTGGAAAGTGAATGGGAGCCGACACACAGCGCTGGCCTACGCATACTTCTGAAACACACGGTGTATAGCGGTGTGCAGAGTACGCCCCGCTATACACAGGGAATAAGCCGTGTGAACTCACCCTGAGGATATTTCTAATCAAAACTATTTGAGGTTTCACACTAAATATTTTTATGCATTTTTGGTTACATTTTTCACAGCTTTCTTTCTCCATGTCCACTGTTCCTGTTCACACATGGAGGAGAAACAGAGGAAGCAAAATAGACTGACTCTCTGCTGAAAGCCCAATCCTGCAACTTCTGAACCTGTGCAGCTAGAGAGGAGGTAAGTGGCTACTTATTTTTGTGTAATTGTGCCTGTACGTGCATATATGTATGTGTGTATAAGTATTCCTGTATATATCAGTGTATGTGCCTGTATACAAGGGCATGTTTGTGGGTGCATGTGACTGAGTGTGTCTATACATATGTCTTGTTGTTTGTAGATGTGCATGTTTCTGCATGTATGTATTTACCAGCTATATATGTGCGTCCACCTAAATGTAAATACTTGCATAAAAACCATTACATTGTGCATCAGTATGTATATGGAGACGTTTGCCTGTATGTACGTGTGTTATAATGTATGTGCCTGTGTTAATATTGTAAATATATATTTGTATACAACAGCCATAATAGGGGTGTTTATGTTGCGATTTGCTGGCTTAGTATCCTACGCGGTCGAAACCAGCAGCAATTGAAAGGAGGGGAGACTCTTATATGTAACATATGAAAGGTTGCAGAGTGTACATAGACTATATGTAACAGGGAAAGTGCTGTCTCTGTTAAAGCCCTACTTGACCTATTAAAGCCCTAAGTGAGCATGTACAAGGTGCCTGCCCCAATAAGGGCGATCTCTACAGCAACCTGTCCGTATACACACTGAAGCCTACAATATCCCCAATAAATGAATATGTATATACAGGCAGTCCCCGGCTTACATCGATCCGACTTACGTACCCTAGTTACAAACGGAGACTTATTGGGTGTGGCTGACATGCAACACTGAGTCACGCCCCATGATAACCAAGTGCCAGCATGCCACAGCTGCACATGAGATACAGAACGTTAGGTGAAATCTTCTAAAAAAGGGCACAGACAGCAAAACACATGTAAAAACTGTTCCCTGCACTATCCAAAACGTAAAAATACATTTAATAAATCTACCTGTACCGACTTACATACAATTTCAACTTAAGAACAAACCTACAGTCCCTATCCCGTTTGTAACCCGGGGACCCCCTGTTTTTGGATTGTTTATTAATACAATTGTTAAAACAGTTGACTCACTACACTGATTAGCTTTCAACATGTAGGGACATGTAATTGAAGAGTTTTTCCAAATATATTGCTTATTTTTTTTGGCTTTGTTGATGAGATAAGAAAGATTTTATCAGCTCTGAGTGCATACAGATTTCTCTAGGTTAACGACCTGCTCTCCCCTTCTCCCTCTTCTCTGTCTTATCTGATAGTAGGGTGTGATGTTACCACAGGTCGGACTGCCAGCAGCTTGAGAACAGTATGTTAATGCTAACAAACAAGTAGTCTCCTTTGTTTTCTTTTAGCCCTGTAGCTCTCTGCACTTATAGATAACATCTCCTGCTCTTGTATCAGTGCTATTAGAAGAGCTGTGAATGCTGAGCTGATATGCTAATCATTGCTATAGAACCAGGCACAGCCTGACCAGGAAGGGACAGGATGCATGAATCTGAATCTGCTTTTGGCTCACTGAAACAGCGTGATGAGACAACCCTTTTTAATGTCAAATTGATAAAAAAATGGCTACTAATGTCCAGACATGCACATGTTTCCTAACTTGGTCTTCTAAAGAAATGTATATGGAACATAGAAACAAGTCAGGTCTTAAGTAGGTTTTTTTCTTTGATCAACTTGACATTAACAATTGTATTATTCAACAATCCAAATATAGGCATATAAATTTACTAGGGATAGTGTAGGCTATAGTGTGCATACAGACATATAGGTACTTAGGACTCTTGTAGGTCTTTAACAGGGATAACAACTCATCTCTTCTTTTTTATTAATTTGTACTATTTTTGTGTGATATATATATTCCGTTAAAAGCTAAGTTTCATTGCTATTTTTTGGTGTTTTCACCTCCCTATTTTTTAACTTTTAACTGAACCTTGAATTTTGTTATGTATACATACTATTTATTAAGTAAATTAGCCCTTGTACTAAGAACCCTATTAAAATAAAGTCATAAGTTCATGAGTGTAACCTATGACATTCATTTTCATAATAAACTCAGAACCAAGTGCTTTCTAACATATGCTATGTATATTATATGTTAATAGTTCAAAAGGGTAATCCCATCACGTTGATGAACTTTAAACATGTAGGCAAAGCTAAATGAAGACTATTACCAAATACATTGCTGTTCTGATTTTTGCTTCATCTCAGATAAGTTCTTATCTCCTGCTTGTTTACAAAAGTTTATCTCGTTACAGTCCTCCTATGTCTGCTGTAGTACTGGCTGGGCTGGTGAGGTCACTTTCTGCTGTGTCTTATCAGCAGTACAGGAGCTTGTTTATTTTGTTGCTGACAAGCTTGAACCCTCTAGAGCTCTGTAGCCTTGTGCCCTGCTGTTAAAACCCTTTAATCACAAATGTCCCTCAAACAGGTACAAAGGCTGGGTAATAATAATGCGAAATGTTAGGTCACTCAGTAACACAAGATTGATCGGCAAGTGTGGTTAATTTAATGTGGAAAGCAGGCTCTGGAGACTACTAATACTAAAATGTTACATCATCAAAGGTACAATATAGAGATTCTCCCAAGTTTTAATTTATGCAGGGCTGTAACCCCTCAGGACAAAGTGGGGATTTTACTCTGAGGAACGAAAGTTTCTACATAAACATAGAAAGGGATTCTTTACTGTAAGAGCAGTGAGATTGTGGAACTCTCTGCCAGAGGGACTTGTCATGGTGAATTCACTAACCGAGCTCAAAAAGGGTTTGGATGCATTTCTGGAGCGTAATAATATAACAAGTTATAGTGACTAGGATTCAGGAGAGGGGTCATTGATCCAGGATTTTTCTGATTGCCAGATTGGAGTCAGGAAGGAATTTTTCCCTAAAATGAGGACAATTGGCTTTCTACCTCATTGGGGGTTTTTGCCTTCCTCTGGATCAACACCTTAGCACAACAGGCTGAACTAGATGGACGACTTGTCTTTTTTTAGCCTTACAAACTATGAAACTATGAAGGCCTAGCTGGTAATAGCAATGCTGAAATGTTAGTCACTGCTGTAGAACCACTAAGAGCTTGATCAGGAAGTGTGAGTCTGAAGTTAACTGTGAATAGCAGGCTCTGTGAAAGCTTACTTACCGATAATACTTAAAAATGTTGCCATCATCAGAAATGCGTAGCAAATACTGAGGATTGCAGCTGTTTTAATTTGGATGCTGGGTTTTGCTGTGTAGCACACTGCAGTGTACAAAGCTGGAGGTATGACTGCAAGCACAATACTTAGATTTGGATCCCACTGGAAAAGAAACGAAAAGGATCCTGCAATTGAAACCAACAAATTATAGTTACCTGTCAGTAAGTTGTGTACATGTTGGCAGACAAATTCCATATTAAAGGAGTTACCCAGTGATAATTCAACTGAATTATGCACTTCCTCTTTCCTTCTTCATTACTGCTTCTCTTTTCCCTGTAAAACTACTAAGTCCAAGGTTCCTTTGCTTTGTATTGTCTATATTTTCCTTCTCAATCTCAATGCACGCCTTTAATTCCTCCCTCTGAAAGCCATGAAGGGCAGGACAAATGGGGTGCAGCTTCATAGACTGCCCTGAACAAAGCCAAACCCCTTTCATGACATGATCTCCTGGGCTCAGGGCACAGCTATTTTTTTTGTGTATGTGTTGTGATGCACAGAACTCTTGAGCTCTATAGAACTGCAGAAAGCTCACAGAAAATGTTATAAAAGTTTAACTAAGTGGTTAGCTTTTTTTACTGGACAAACCGTTTAAATTAAGTTTAACCTATTAAATTACATAATTGATATTTAAAATAATTCTAATAAATGATAACCGAGGAGAAACAGGATAAATAGTTACTGGACGTTACCTGCAATCATTAAGCATACTGTAGCAGGACTGAGAATTGAAGATGCCATTGAAAATATCTGGTATAGCACATAAAGATAAGAAATAGATGGATTTTTCCGTGATGTATATTTTCCACTGTGCAATAAATCCAAGGTGTTCGCCATTGTTGAAGGTGACCATCTTCTGCGTTGGTTGTAAAACTCATCAAACACTTGTGGAGCATTAGTATAGGCATCAGAGGCTGCATTGTACTCAACACGCCAGCCTTGTTGGAGGAGTAATGTACAAAGCCAACGATCTTCACCTGGTAGTTTCAGCAAGGACAGGCGTTAAAACAATTGTCTGCTTAATAATGAAGTAATTGTAATAAGTGTTTTCAATAACCTCATGTTTATGTCAAAAACCACTAGGGGTGCTTTCACATGGAGTATTTTTGGATGCATTTTTGTGCAGAAAGGCACAGCAAGTAATGTTGTACATTTATGCACAAAAAAACACATGCAAAAATGCATCAAAAAATGCTCCGTGTGAAAGCATTTGTGCCTTGGTTTGACTTGTATTTGTAACATAGGCATGATACCTAAAAAAAAAATCTTAACTGATCTCTTTGACATAATTGTTAAAGGGTTTGTCTCACTACAAGGATTGCTTTTTATGTTGAAGATCTTGCAAAAACAAGTCACTTTGTAACATGTATCCATTAGTAACGTCCTACCTATTCTTTGTTATCCCCTCTTGTATGGGCAGCATCAGCTCCTCAGGTAGTCGGTCGTTAAGCCGGTTGTTAAAGCCTCAAGTCGATTGATAAAAGCTTAGGAATTGACTCTGGGGTCTACTCAGGTTGCTACAGCTACAGACCTGTTCTCACTCTCCTGATAGGCTGCCAGCGCTGGCCGCTATAGCTACAGACCTGGTGACCTTAACAGCTTGTCACTAGTAAAGCCAGTAAACGCTGAATTCAAATATGAAACCAAAAAAGCAGGACTGAGGTAAGACGAATGGATGTAGTGAGACAATGCCTTTAAGGGACTTTTGACCATGATGCCACTTATGACTGATATTATTGTTATCAAAAAAAGCAGCAAAACTACTATGTTATGGATGAATCAAATTGAATCCAAACTTAGGACAATATGACTATAAATAATTTAGATTCATCTTTCTTTGGAGGTTACCTTGCTTATCTAATTTTCATAAATTATGGATAACCCAAGAAATTAAGTTGACGTTTCACTTCTGAAATCTACACACCAGAACTCAAATTAGTATCCAGACAATATTAAAAAAAATTATTGTCAATGAATAGTGAAAGATCAGTAGCTGTAAAACTTACATAAGCCCTTTCAGATGTCTGACAAACATTTATATCATGATGTCAGATAGGGGGGATTGAGTGGCCTCAGGAGATAAGTCAGTTTCATACATGGCAGATACTGGTTGTTAGTTACAGCTGACTGCTGTCCGCAACAAGGATTAAAGATTAACCACTTTGGAACAACAGTCTATGTGACTGCAGCATCTAGGTTGTCAGGCAGGGAGATCCTTGATCACCCCCCATGCATGGTTCAATAACAGAGTGCAGAATGGTCAGCATAGCAGCCATGCCTTTTATGTGGCAGCTTTTTTTTACACCCTGCCAGTGGCCCTGTTAGTGTACACTAAATTAGTATTACGGTTTATTCTACTAGCATTTGTACCCCCTATTTGGACTAAAATATAAAAAAGAAAATGTAATACTGGTTTTAAAAATATGAAATGTATGAAAAATTAAACAATAAGGCTATGTTCACAAAGCGTCTTTTAGGACGTACTTCGGGGCATAATTTCCCTGCAATGTGCCCCAAAATGCGTCCTGTAATTGTGGTAATCATAGCTCTCATAGAGAACTATGATTACCTGCTGTCTTCCCCGCCGCGTATTGAACGTCGGCAGAAAGAAGTGACATGTCTTTCCGGCATATATGCAGCAAGGATAATGAAAGTGAATGGGGCCGGCCCTTGGCCCTGATCAGCACGTTCTTCTAAACACACGACGTCTTGTGTGAACTCACCCTAAAACATTATTATAATTGTGGCCTGCTATTACCTCCTTACCAACATATGAGTACAGCTACATCATAGGCAGGTGTACTTGCTGCAAACTGAACTTGTATAGAGATCATGAGGGCTCAGAAGATGAGTCTGCATGATCCCTAAAGAAAAAACAAATATATTTTGCAGCCGGGGACCTGCTAATGTCTGGAACTGAACTTTACTCTGATCCCAGCTCTTTATCTAAGGGGTTTGACAGAGGGAGAGGGCTCCATCTGTCCCCATCAGCATTCTGCTGTGCGATTATGATGCTTGCCATGACAGGTGTTTCATAGTTTTTTTTAGCATTGGGCCGTGAAAATAAGGAGAAAAAAAACGCAGTTTCGCCATAGTTTTTTGGGCTTTTTTTACATTGTTCACGGTGCGGTTTTCATGACATGATAACTTTACTATGCGGTTGGTACCATTACAATAATATAAATTTTATATAGTTGTTTATGTTTTATTACTTTTACACAATAGATATGCATTTATAAAAAAAATTGTGTTTTTATGTCGTCATATTCTGATAACCATAACTTTATTATTTATTTAACTTTATTTATTATTTTTCTGTATACGAAACTGATTATGGGTTTGTTTTTTGCGGGATTGAGATTTTATTCCTACCATTATGGGGCGCATATGGCGCGGTAATCACTTTTATGGCACATTGTGGAAAATTCGAAAACATTTACTTTTTCAAAATTTTAAATGTTTGCATGTAAGACAGAGGCATTTTGAACAAAATACAGCAATCCTAGTAGTATTTTTTTTATTTTTTACAGCAGTCACCATGCGGTATAAATGACATGCTATCTTTACGCAGCAGGTCGATATCATTACAGCGATACCCAATGTGTTTTTTTTTTTTTAAATCTTACTGCTTTTACACAGTAAAAACACATTTATGCAAAAAGAAAAACCTGTTTTTGCATTTGCCATTTTTTTTAAACACAAAAGGTAGAGGCATGGACCGCACATCCTCATACTATACGTTGATCTAATGTTTCTCAGCAAACTTTACAAAAATGAACATGAGGCTCTTAGTATACTTTTTGATCAAACAGTATAGGCCCACTTTCCACTTTACGGCGACCTGTTTAAAGTGGGTCCCTACATTAATGGATATAGCACTGCATGGCGGCCACCGCCATATCAATAACCACAACAGCAAGGGGCACAACCCAGGCTCTGGGCTGCACCACCCCCACAAGCATAGCACCACGGCTATTAACATTAGGTTCTTAGTATACTTTTTGATCAAACAATATAGGCACACTTGCCACTTCACGGCGAACTCTTTAAAGTGAATCCCTACACTAATGGATATAGCACTGCATGACGCACAACGCGTCAGCCAAGCAAGGGGCACAACCCAGTGGTCCGCAACACCACTGCTGCCAGGCCTATCGCCCTGACTCTGGGCTGCACCACCCCACAAGCATAACCCCACAACAGCAATGGCCGCCACACAGCACCAACACCCAAAAAAGGAAAGGCTGACACAGCTTACCTCTCCTGGGCTCCTTGCAAGCAGACTGAAAGGAGCAGGGCATTTACCCTTATACAGACTACTGCTAATTAAAATCACCTTGGCCAAATGGGATGGAGTGCTGATCCATGTGTGAAAAGATAGACGTATGTACTTAAATACAAAAGGGAGAGGCATGGACAACACATCCTCATACTATACGTTAATCTAAAGCTTCTCAATGTGGGGATGTGCGATCCATACTTCTTCTTCCATGTTGTTATTTATTTTTCTGTGTACGGAGATGTGTAGGGGCTTGTTTTTTGTAGGATGAGTTGACGTTTTATTTGTATCATTGTTAGGGGGACAAGACTTTTTGATCAGTTTCAAATCTGTTTTTTTGGAAGGCATGGTAAAGAAAAGAAAATTCTGCAATCCTAGTAGTGTTTTTTAATTTTATTTTTAACAGGGTTCAACATGCAGTATATGTGACAAGTTAGTTTTAATCGGTGGGTCGATAAAATTATGACAATACCCAATTTACATAGTTTTTTTTCTGTTTTCTGATAGCCCTAACTTTTTTATTTTTTCATATACAGGGCTTTAAGGGTTTTTTTTGTGGGACGAACTGACATTTTAATTGGTATTTATTTGAGTTTTTAATCACTTTTTATTCCATTTTATGTGCTGTGGGATGAACAAAAATTGCAATTCTGTGATTTATTTTTATTTTTTTCACGGCGTTCACCAAGCTGATTAAATAACATGACAGATTTATAGGTCAGGTCATTATGCACATGGCGATACCAAATATGATTACTTTATTTTCAATCTTTTTTGGGGTGATTGTCGTTTGTAAAGGGGAAAAGGGCAGTGTACGTATTTTTATTTTATTGTTTGTGTTGTTATTGTGTTTTTCCTTTTTTTACTTTTTCACCTTCTTTCAATTTTCCCCATAGGGGCTTTGTATCAGTGATCTTTAGATCACTGATTCAATAGCGATCAGTGTACAGCATTGCTGCTGCATACTGGTCTCTATGGCAACTGTCAGTCACTATGCCCAGCAATGTCCACAATGCATTGCGGGCATGGTAACGTCACTGACAGCCTGGAAGTGTTTTTTACAACACTCCCAGGCTGTCAGGTACCGAAATAGCTGTGCCGCTGTTGCAACAATTATAGACAGGAGAAGCTCATTCCTCCTCTCCGTACCTTAGCTGTGGCGATTGTGACACAGCTAAGGGTTAATCACCATAGCTTACTCCGGCCACCGGTGATGTGGCATGAGGCCAGCGTTAATTTACCGCTGGTCCCATTCCGTGATCGTGCGGGGATCTGCATGACGTACCCATACATCCATTTGCGGGGACGCACTTCCTGCTAGGATGTATGGGTACATCCAATGTCAGGAAGGGGTTAATCATGTCTCCCCGGAGCTGTCTTTTCTCAAGACTGAATAAGTTTAATTTTTTTAACCTCTCCTTATAACTAAGATGCTCCATTCCCTTCAACAAATCTAATTAAAGAAAAATAAAAAATTTTATTTGTCTTTCTTCTTTTTTTTTGTTTTCAAGCAGTATCCCTAACAAAAACTAAATTTGGTATCAACGTTATTCTATTGATTTGGCAATTGCAGTTTTTATTTTTTTTTTTCTGTTATATAATTATTGGTACCATAAAAAATACTGTTTGCCCTGAAAAATATAAGCCCTTATGTTGATGTGAAAATAAAAAGGTTTGGCTCATGAAAGGTGGAAGGGAGAAAAAAAGTTGTCAAAAATCTCTTCATCATGGATAGATAAAATTCTAAATTACCAGTTATCACAATTTATTTATTGCTACATTCGACAAATCAGTCTGCAGATAATGCATATACAATGTACTCAGTAAATTAACAATGATTACCTTGATCATATTGTACATATTCCATAGCTTCTGTTGCTTTTTTGCTGTACTTTTTCAGTACATTGTCATCCATCAAAGCAGAGGCTCTAAACAGACTAAAGCATCCAGGACTGCACAGAACACAGCCAAAAACATGTTCTGAAGATTTCTGTAACCAGTGTCCCACAGCATATTCAAACTTTTGGTACCATACCATAGGTCCTAAGAAGAGAAATCATATGAATTCCACTTTATTATTTTAACCCTTGTGCATTACAACAGCACTAAAAGTAATAATGGAGATCTGTCAGCTGTTGTCAAACAAGCTGTGCATCTAAAATGACCCCCAAGTGTTCTAGAAGGAAGAACGTGAAAGTGTCAAAGCAAGAATAAAGTATCCGTACAAAAACTGTGGTCTAGTTGTGTGAGGCTATGATTTCTGGCAAAGGAATGTTAGGAAGTTTGTGATTGAGAGAATACTAATGATGTACATCATTTTAAGGGTAAATTCCTACAAAGCAGATTTGTTGCAGAAATATCTGCATCCGTCACATGCATCTGAATAGATTTGTTGAATGAATGAATGTTGCTTGCATAGGTCTAGGCTCGGTTTAACACTGCTTCCACCAAACTAATAAAAAAAAAAAATTGTGTTTGGGGCATTACAAACCAGCATTTTTTTTGCAAACCCTAAGTTGGAGTTAGGGTTTTTTATGCACGTTTTTACGTGTAAACTTAAAGAGGTTTTCTAACGAAGCAAAGTGTACTGCACAGGTTGGCTATCAGCTAGCTGATAGCCAACCATGCCTGAGAATGAGGAGAGCAGCGCATGCGGCCATCCTCCTCATTCACGACTGTGAGAGTTCCAAATATAGCAGGGTGTGTGCACTCAGCTATTTTCAGAAGCTCCCATAGAAGTGAGTAGTTAACCCTAACCTCTATTACCCTTCAACCAGAACACATAAGTTCAAACATAAAAGCAAAATAACCTACTTAGAAATAGGGTCCTTTAGGGTCCTAATTTTTATTTTGAGATCTCTCAAAATCCTGAATTGCTTGAATTCGGGTCAAATTTAGCATTGACCCGAATCTGAATCGCGATTTATTCGCAAATTTGTGTGAATTTACCTCAGTTTGCCCTGTTTCATTTTGACAACTATGAGAAATTTTCTGCACATGTGTGTGCAAAGATTTTTACTCACAAAATCAATATTCCCTACACCCAGTTGTTAATGATAATTCTATTAGTATTTTTCACAATGCCACAAACTAAATTTTTCAGATTTTTTTCTTCTTTGTTTAACCACAACCGGGCCTGTTTGACTTTAAAGGGGTTATCCGGTTTTATTTTCATTATTTGCTCAGCAAACTGCTGCTATTTTAAAATAAAAAGTGATACCTTAGGTCCAGTACTGCACATTCCTTACTCTCTGATGGTCTTCTGTTTTCTTCTGGTCTTGAGGTAAACAGGACATCTTCACTGCAGCCACTGATTGGCTGCAGTAATCACATGCATCACTATTTTGAAATAAGAGCAGTGATGTCAGCCAATGCCATGTGACTGCTGCAGCTAATCAGCAGCTGTAACAGTGAAGATGTCAGGGAGCGGTCAGGGACACACACACACAGACAAGTGGGCCCTGACTCTGATCCTAGCCCCTGTCCCTGCCTTTTGGGGAACCCGACTCCTTAATAGGCCGGCCCCAACGGAAGACTGATAGCTGCACTGATGTAGGTGCGACACATACAGGACAAACCGACACAGAACAATAAGCGTAATCGGACGGTCCAAAGTCAGCAACTGTACGGGCAGCGAGGTACAGAGACGTGAGACAACGAGGGTAACCGGGGTCCAAAGCCAAAGGTCAGGAGAGCGCAGAAACCACAGAAGAGAATACGGCGAACTACAGAACTACAGGGGAATAACCTATAGCAGGCAATGAGGGAAGGAAGTGGTAGCTATAAATAGGGAAGGGGAGGAAACAGAGCAGAGGTGATAGGGAGCAGAATCTGTCAATCACCGAGAGAATAGATTAACCCAAGAGTGCTGGAAAGTTCCTGGCCACGGACGTTGGCCAGGATTCAATTAAAGTCCAAGATAGAGGACAGTATTCACACAGGGTAAAGCAAAGCCACAGTTATAGTCGCAGCAGCCGTCGCCGACGACCGAAGCCAGATGACACGAACGTGACAGTACCCCCCCCCTTCTATGAGGGGCCACCGGACCCTCCTTAGGTCCCCCTGGTTTGGAGGGGTTAGGTTGGTGGAACTTTTCCACAAGTCTGGGAGCGTGCAAGTCCCTAGCTGTCCCCCACACTCCTCCTCTGGACCATACCCTTTCCAGTGAACTAGTTATTGGAGGCGTTCTGGACTCTGCGGGAGTCAATTAACGTGCAATTCATAATCTAACTCCCTTGAATGACCACAGGGCGAGGAGGGGAACGACCGTTCACAGCAGGAATGACTTTTTAAGTAAGATTTGTGAAACACAGGATTGAATGCGGAGGGAACTCGGAAGGCGAAAATCTAAAAGATACGGGTTACAATTTCAGAGATAACAAAGGGACCAATAAAACGAGGAGCAAAACTTAGAAATGGGACCCGTAGGCGGAGATTTTTAGTCGAGAGCCAAAACCTTGTCACCGACAACATATTCAGGTCCGGGTCGACGTTTTCTATAGCATATTTAATTTGTTTGTTTTTTGGGGCTTTTTCTAGAGTCTCGCGACTCCTAGCCCAGACTGTGCACAGTCGCTTGATGCCGGTTTTTACGGAAGAGAACTTGAGTCGCAAACCTTTTTGCGGCGGAGTACCTGGGGTGAAAGCCGAATTACAGTAAAAGGGAGATAATCGGGTTGAGGAATTCTCGTGATTGTTTAGAGCAAACTCGGCCATAGGCAAAAACTCACTCCACTTCTCCCGACACTCCGAAACATAACATCTGAGATATTGTTCTAGTGACTGATTAAGTCTTTCAGTCTGCCCATCAATTTCGGGGTGGAAGGCAGAGGAGAAGGACAAAGAGATGCCCAGTCTACCACAAAATACCCTCCAGAACCTTGACACAAACTGTACCGCTCAAATCAGACCAATACTGGAAGGAATACCATGAAGTCTCAGTAAAATGATGAACAAATAAATCGGCGGGGTTTTGGTGATGGTAATTTCTTTAGAGCAAAGATGACCCCATTTTAGAGAACCGGTCCACGACCACCCAAAAGGGGAAGATCGGTAATAAAATCCATAGATATGTGGGACCAAGGCCTATTGGGCAATGGGAGAGGGTGCAATAATCCTTCAGGAAGTTGCCGGGGTACCTTTGCCCTGGCAAAAGTTTCACGGGCAGTAACAAATTCCCTGACATCATGCTGCCATGAAGGCCACCAATCGGTCCGAGACAGGCGGGAGCCGGTGCCCGCGATGCCAGGATGCCCAGACAGAACTGAGGAGTGGACCTCCTCCAAGATTTTCAAACGAAGATGACATGGAACAAAGAGTTTTCCGGGGGGATACTGGGAGGGGCCGAACCTTGTGAGTTCCCAATCGAGGAGACTAAGTCAGTTGTAAGGGTAGCAACAACTACTCCCGGAGCGAGGATATTTTCGGGTTCCTCCTCCAAGATGTCACTTATACCAAAGCTACGGGACAAGGCGTCGGCCATAACATTTTTTGCCCCTGGACTATAAGTCACCACAAAGTTAAACCTAGTAAAAAAACAAAGCCCATCGTGCTTGGCGGGGTTTCAACCGTTTAGCATTATCAAGATACAGAAGATTTTTATGATCAGTAAGAACAGTCACCCTATGTCTGGCCCCCTCCAGAAGGTGTGTCCACTCTTCAAAGGCCCATTTTATGGCTAGCAGTACCCGGTTACCAATATCGTAGTTGACCTCCGCGGTGGAGAACTTTCTGGAGAAAAAGGCAATGGGTTCGGAGATTAGTAAAAAAGGTTTCAGTTCCCGGGGAAACAGGACGGCTCCCCCCCCTGTTTCAGATGCTTACCTCTACGAAAAAAAGGTTGTTCTGGATCTGGGTGGCCCAAGACAGGTGCAGAAGTGAAACTTTTTTTCAAGGTAAAGAATGCTTGTTCGGCCTCAGGTGCCCCAGGAGGGGGGGTTTCACCCCCTTTCCTATAAGGTCAGTGAGGGGTTTAACAATCAAGGAGAAATTCTTGATAAATTTGCGTTTAGTAATTGCAAAACCTAAAAAAATTTTGGGATCTCCTTCAAGGTAATAGGTCTCACCCACGGGTGTGATGGCCGAAACCTTTTGTGGGTCCATACTTAAAAGCACTAGGACTAAGTATGTCCCCCCAAAGAACCCTATCCCCTGGACTCCGAACAGACATTTGACAGTTTGGACATAATTGATTCTGACGTAACCTGGAGAGGACCTCCCTTACATGATTCCGATGAGTATCATAATCCGGGAAAAGATGAGGATATCATCTAAGTACGCAATAACAAAACGATCCAGAAGGTCCCTAAAGATATCATTAACAAATCGTTGGAAGACGGCTGGGGCATTACAAAGACCAAATGGCATGACTAGGTATTTGAAGTGCACCTCAGGTGTATTAAAGTCCGTCTTCCATTCGTAACCTTCCCTGATCCGGATTAGATTGTATGCCCCACGGAGATCGATTTTGGAAAACCATCGGGCACCCACAACCTGGCTAAAAGATCCGGATCAGGGGAAGTGGATGCGGGTTTCCTTTATATGATCTTTTTGAGCTCCCTGTAATCATACAAGGACGGAGGCCTCCATCTTTTTTCTCGACAAAGAAAAAACCAGCACCCACCGGCGAGGCAGATGGTCATATATGATCTTTTTCCAGGCTTTCCTTGATATATTGACGCATAGATTCTCGTTCCGGGGTAGATAAGTTGAAAATACGACCCTTAGGCAGCTTGGCTCTTGGAACGAGGTCTATAGCGCAATCATATGGCCGATGCGCCGGGAGGGTGTCCGCAATGGTCTCATCAAAGACGTCTTCAAAATCAGAGACGAAGTCGGGCATAGTATAATTATCATTTATAGAACACACCAAGGTCTAAACAGTCTTTAAATGAGGACCACATGACTCCCCCCCCATTTAACCAACTCAGCAGTCCTCCAGTCAAGCACAGGATCATGGAGGCGTAGCCATGGCAAGCCCAAAATAATATCAGTAGTAAGTCTCTCCATTACAAAAAAAGACAATTGTTCGGAATGCAGGCACCCAACATTCAACGTAATTTCAGTGGTACGGTATTCTATTCTTCCCCCCAATTTAAAGGGGTAGAGTCAGACCTGAAAAACCGAAAGGGGAACATAACGGAATTAGTTCTACCCCTAAGGCTTGGGGCCACAGTCATGCTAATGAAAAAATAAACGGCTGCTCCTGAATCGATCATGGCTTGACAAACAAAACTCTTGGCCCCAGAAATTAAGGTTACCGGCAAAGAAATCTTGTTATCCCAATTAAGGGGTACCTGTCCATCTGAGTTGTCCTTCTTGCTGTCCTTCAGGCGTTTGCCGATCTCCCATGGTGACTTAGGCCGGGTCGGGCAGCTCCTCAGAACATGGCCGGACTCCCCACAGTAGAAATACAAGGCATTGTCCACTCGATGTTTCCTCCTGATAGCTGCCGACGCGGAGCCCAACACCATGGGTTCCTCTCTTGAGCCCGCAGCAGGAGATGGTGAAAAGCGTGGAAGAGGAGTTTTAGCAGACACAACGGGGAAAGATTTAACAGGGGAATCCGACCTAAACTTTCCAGTAAACCCCACCATATTTTAACCTGCGTCTTTCTCTCAACCTTCTGTCGATAGATATGGCCAAGGTCATAAAATCCTCTAAGGTCTCTGGAATAGGATGACTGACCATTGCATCCTTCTCAGCTTCAGACGACCCCTATCTGAAGAGGGTCTTCAGAGGTGGATCAGGCCACCCAATTACCGAGCTCCATTGGCGGAATTCAGAACAGTAATCCTCAGCTGTGCGATGACCCTGCTGGATGGATAAAAGATGAGTTTCCGCCAACGCTGCCCGGTTAGGGTCATCATAAATATGGCCCAATGTTAGAAAAAATTTGTCCACCGATTTCCACTCTGGGGCCTCAGAAGGCATACTTAATGCCCAATCCTGAGGTGGATCCTGGAGGAGGGACACCGCCATGGAAACTTTCTCAGCCTCTGAGGAAAAATGGTTGAACCGGAAAAATAAGCGACAGGATTCCCTGAAGGTCCGAAACTTATCAGGGTTTCCCTCAAAACAGTCAGGAAGTCGCAGGTTTGGTTTGTGCTGTACATTTTGACCCACAAACCCGGGAGAGGGCACGGATACTAACAGGGGCAACTGGATCAGGAGCCGGAGTGGACATGGCATCCAGTCGAAGTGAGATCTGGGACATAAGGCCTGCCATGGTCAGTACTCATCCTGAACCGCAGGTGAGATGGTTTAGAATATGGGCCTGCTATAATGTCAGGAACCGGTCAGGGACACACACACAGACACAGACAAGTGGGCCCTGACTCTGATCCCAGCCCCTGTCCCTGCCTTTTGGGGAACCCGAACTCCTTTTAAAAGGCCGGCCCCCAAACCCGGAAGACTGATAGCTGCACTGATGTATGTGCGACACAGACAGGACAAACAGACACAGAACAATAAGCGTAGTCAGATGGTCCACAGTCAGCAACTGTACGGGCAGCGAGATACAGAGACGTGAGACAACGAGGGTAACCGGGGTCCAAAGCCAAAGGTCAGGAGAGCACAGAAACCACAGAAGAGAATACGGCGAACTACAGGGGAAGAACCTATAGCAGGCAATGAGGGAAGGAAGTGGTGGCTATAAATAGGGAAGGGGAGGAAACAGAGCAGAGGTAATAGGGAGCAGAATCTGTCAATCACCGAGAGAATAGATTAACCCAGAGAGTGCTGGAAAGTTCCTTACCACGGGCGTTGGCCAGGATTCAATTAAAGTCCAAGATAGAGGACAGTGTTCTCACAGGGTAAAGCAAAGCCACAGTTATAGTCGCAGCATCCGTCGCCGACGACCGGAGCCAGATGACACGAACGTGACAGAAGGCCCATTTAATTTAAGATCAAAATAAAACAGACGACCAGTTAAGAGTGAGGACGGCACATCACTGGATCTAAGCATAGAGGAGAAATGAGTATTATTTTTTTATTTCACTATAGCTGCAGTAATCTCAGCAAATAATAAAAATTTAAACCAGACCACCATAAACTTAATGGCCCAAGTCATCAGTAGAGGTCAGGGTCCTCTGAAAACGCTGCAGTGTCTGTATGATATGCAATGTTTACATGAGTCCCTACCTTGCTTATTCCTTAAAATGCTGTACTTTTTAGTAGTTTTGGTTTGTAGGGTATTGTAACACTGTACCTTTTAAGTAGAAAAAAGACTGAGAACCTTCAAAACACTTTCCAAGGATCATAACATATTTGTGTTACTGTGCTCATACTGGGCTTCTCAGCCCCTTTCCCATAATGCCTTGTGATATGCAGATGCTAAGTAGAGGGCGAAAAGGCAAAACAAAAACTCTACAAGCTGTTCGTTCGGTGCTCTCCTTAAGGAGAGATCTTCCCTTCCTGTGCTCATATGTGTCATATTTTTATTATAGCTATTTTGGGGTAAATGTAAATCATTAACTTTTACTATTTGGAGGGATGGGAAAAAGGCAATTCTGCTGTGTGCATTTTTATATTATACACCATGCAGTTTAAATAAGTTTTTTTTTTGTTGTTTGCACAGGTTGTTAGGATCGTGGCGATACCATAAATGTGTGTTCATCTTTTTAGTATTGGATTTCTTTTTTTTAATGTGAATCTTTTTTTTAACTTTATGAAATTAATTTTCATTATTTTTAAGTCCCATTAGAGAACTTTAGACTGATCTAATCGCTAATATAACACTCGCTTTACCAAAGCATTGTTGCCTGTGTGTAAACATGGAAATGCAATACATTAGGCTGTGTCGATAGGCTCTGTCTATGTAACCTCCTAGGTGCTGTAGTCACTACTAAGCATGGCATGTAAGAGGTTGAATGGTCAGGATAGGAGCTCTATCCAATCCTAACCATTGCAGCAGAAGCTGGGGTATCAGTTACAGCTGGGTTGATGGGAAGATCATATGGGCATAGCTTCTGTGCCAATTCAGTCACCTTGCTGTTCATGTCTTGCACTTTGCAGGAAATTCACCCTATAGATGACATACATTATTTTGCATTACCAAGTTAAAAACACAATAAACAGTCTAGTGACACAAATATTACAATATTTTGGATTTTTTCTCTTTTTTTAATTATTCAAATGTAAGATCTCTACCCATTCCAGTTGGATGAATTCTTCCACAAGCAGCTCCGACACCAGGGTACATTATGAGACGATCTACTAAAAGCATTAATGATGATGGCTGAAAGTCTGTGTCTCCATCCAGAGCCAAAATATAGGTGTTTGATTTTGCTTTCTGTGTAGAAAAACAAACCACTAAAATTAACCCTGTTACAGATTTAAATTGACAGACCTTGAATCAAAGTGAATTGCAAAAATATTAATAACATCCGTGATTGGGAAATGAGTGTGCATCTGAAAGCATATACAGATATTTTTCATACCAATGAATCTAGTTGTAAAATTACAGTCGGATCTACTATACTTCCCAAGTAATTCCGATAAAGTACATTATTTCTCATACCTTCAGATTTTCACCAATATTGTCCAATTGTGCAGGATTTCTTTTAGCCAATATTTCATATCTGTGATGCAGTTTCCACCCTAGTAAGTAGTACATGTACATTATCTGAAAATGTAGAACATAAGTTACATTAGATATTACATTGTACTATTTTACCATCTTATAATTGTTTTTTTTTTGTTTTTTTATTTTCTATAGCCAAAAATTCAACATTGTATTGAAACTACATCAGCTTGATGTGCATTCATAGAATAAACTAACATGGTCTTTTTAGTGGGTCTAGGTGTGTGGCTTTCCCACTTAAGGCCGTGTTCACACGGCTTATTCAAGCCGTTATTGCGAGCTGGATTGCACTCGCAATTCCGGCTTGAATAAGGGGCGAGTGCAGGGGTGGGGGCGCGGCCCGCCGGCCCCATAGACTTGCATTATCCACGGCGCGTATTGCGCCTGGATAATGTGCAAGTGACTCTCTCCCCGCCCGGCGGAGTCGCCGAGCGTGGAGGAGCGACGGAATCCACTGTTCTCTATGAGAACTGTGGATTACCGTAATTACTGCGACGGATTGGCGCCGTACTACAGCGCAAATCCGGCGCGCAGTACGGCGCCAATCCACGGCGAAATAAGCCGTGTGAACGTCCCCTAACAGTTAGACTAAAATTCTTATAAACAGTTTTCTGGTCACCTGACCTAAACTTTACTCTTACAATGCGTGACATACAGTACTGTACAGACCAAAAGCTTGGACACACCTTCTCATTCCAACAGTTTTCTGCATTTTAATGACTATAAAAATTGTAGATTCACACTGAAGGCATCAAAACTATGAATTAAAACACGTGGAATTATATACTTTACAAAAAAGTGTGAAACAATTGAAAATATGTCTTATATTCTAGGTTCTTCAAAGTAGCCACCTTTTGCTTTGATTACTGCTTTGCACACTCTTGGCATTCTCTTGATGAGTTTCAAGAGGTAGTCACCTGAAATGGTTTTCACTTCACAGGTGTGCCCTGTCAGGTTTAATAATTGGGATTTCTTGCCTTATAAATGGGCTTGGGACCATCAGTTGTGTTGTTCAGAAGTCAGGTGGATACACAGCTGATAGTCCTACTGAATGAACTCTTAGAATTTCTATTATAGCAATAAAAAAGCAGCTAAGTAAAGAAAAACGAGTGGCCATCATTACTTTAAGAAATGAAGGTCAGTCAGTCCGAAAAATTGGGGAAACTTTGAAAGTGTGACCAAGTGCAGTGGCAAAAACCATCAAGTGCTACAAAGAAACTGGCTCACATGAGGACTGCCCCAGAAAAGGAAGACCAAGACTCACCTCTGCTGCGGAGGATGAGATCATCCAAATCACCAGCCTCAGAAATCGCAGGTTAACAGCAGCTCAGATTAGAGACCAGGTCAATGCCACACAGAGTTCTAGCAGCAGACACCTGTCTACAACAACTGCTAAGAGGAGACTGTGTGCAGCAGGTCTTCATGGTAAAATAGCTGCTAGGAAACCACTGCTAAGGACAGGCAACAAGCAGAAGAGACTTGTTTGGGCTAAAGAACACAAGGAATGGACATAAGACCATTGGAAATCTGTGCTTTGGCCTGATGAGTCCAAATTTGAGATCTTTGGTTCCAACCACCATGTCTTTGTGCGACGCAGAAAAGGTGAACGAATGGACTCTACATGCCTGGTTCCCACCGTGAAGCATGGAGGAGGAGGTGTGATGGTGTGGGGGTGCTTTACTGGTGACACTGTTGGGGATTTATTTCAAATTGAAGGAATACTGAACCAGCATTGTTACCACAGCATTTTGCAGCGGCATGCTATTCCATCCAGTTTGGATTTAGTTGGACCATCATTTATTTTTCAACAGGACAATGACCCCAAACACACCTCCAGACTGTGTAAGGGCTATTTGACCAAGAAGGAGAGTGATGGGGTGCTACGCCAGATGACCTGGCCTCCACAGTCACCAAACCTGAACCAATCGAGATGGTTTGGGGTGAGCTGGACCGCAGAGTGAAGGCAAAAGGGCCAACAAGTGCTAAGCATCTCTGGGAACTCCTTCAAGACTGTTGAAAGACCATTTCAGGTGACTACCTCTTGAAGCTCGTCAAGAGAGTGTGCTAAGCAGTAATCAAAGCAAAAGGTGGCTACTTTGAAGAACCTAGAATATAAGACATATTTTCAGATGTTTCACACTTTTTTGTTAAGTATATAATTCCACATGTGTTAATTTATAGTTTTGATGCCTTCACTGTGAATCTACAATTTTTAATCTCATGAAAATACAGAAAACTTTTGGAATGAGAAGGTGTGTCCAAACTTTTGGTCTGTACTGTATGTAATTATTTTATTTCAGTCTATATTTAGTGTTTTTAGTGGTATAGAAAGTGTTAAAATATTTTCTTTTTTATAAGAGTTTAATTTAATTTTGTGAGCCTTGTTTTAAAGTGGCCACTGATTACATGAAACCAAAAAGTTACCTGTGACCATCTTTTTTTGTGACGTATTCTCTGTTTGTCTTTCAGATGAACATATAACATATTGCCACATGGAAGTTGGTAGCACAGTCTTCCACCATATGGGGTAGGCATAATTGTTTGTATTTTGTTTGCAGATGTATTTGATTGCTGAAGGACTTGATCCTTGTTACGTGTGAAGACTCTAAGAATTTACATTTCAGTATATATTATAATCAAATATAAAACAATAACTCAAATAGTTGCAATGCATCCTAATATAATTTATTATGTTTTACAGAGAATCAGGGAGGGTATTGCTATGAATTATCAGTAAAAATACAAAAATAATAACTAGCAGAAGTAAAAATAAACATAAGAGGATTTCTTGATACTTCAGGCTATAGGTCTGGTACCTACAATTCCTATACTTATAGGTCCAAATGATAACACTACCTGTCCTGTGCTCATGGGCTAAGCATTTGCAACTTTTGCCTGGTGTCTAAGAGTTTTCCTTTCACACGTGAGAACCCACAAGTATTATAAATGGCACTTGATAGGTGGCAGGGGTGTAACTAGAAGTTATAGGGCCTCATAACAAAATGAGATGGGCCCCGACTGCCTAATGACAAGAAGTTGAAATAGCAACATAAACAGCAATAATTAAAGTTATAAATAATAGCATAATTTATCAGACAACCAACATAGTAGTGTAAAATAGCAAAAAGACACCAACTTGTTATTTCCTACATAAAGTTACAATGTTCTTGCACCTGAATGCCGAGCACAACCTCTGAATCCCATAGCTGCTCATATGGCTGTTACAGATATAGTTGCACCCATAATAGGACGGAAACCTTGTTACTGATTTCTACTTTGAGGCCCAGGAGCATAAAGTTATGCCCCTGTCTTGTTATGGCCTGGACATTCTGTATCATAATTGAAAATGATAAATAATGTTACAAAAAATGATCAGCTATGATTACATTAAAATTTGAAATATGCTAAAAATTACATACATTCTATTACTTAAAAATTATTCAGTATTATTCCTATTCATATGGCTGTGGATATATGATCTGGAATTCGAGTGTCGTATTTACACTCACCGGCCACTTTATTAGGTACACCTGTCCAACTGCTCGTTAACACTTAATTTCTAATCAGCCAATCACATGGCGGCAACTCAGTGCATTTAGGCATGTAGACATGGTCAAGACAATCTCCTGCAGTTCAAACCGAGCATCAGTATGGGAAGAAAGGTGATTTGAGTGCCTTTGAACGTGGCAGGATCTTGGGTGCCAGAAGGGCTGGTCTGAGTATTTCAGAAACTGCTGATCTCCTGGGATTTTCACGCACAACCATCTCTAGGGTTTACAGAGAATGGTCCGAAAAAGAAAAAACATCCAGTGAGCGGCAGCCCTGTGGGCAGAAATGCCTTGTTGATGCCAGAGGTCAAAGGAGAATGGGCAGACTGGTTCGAGCTGATAGAAAGGCAACAGTGACTCAAATAGCCACCCGTTACAACCAAGAAGAGCAGAAGAGCATCTCTGAACGCACAGTACGGCGAACTTTAAAGGCAGATGGGCTACAGCAGCAGAAGACCACACCGGGTGCCACTCCTTTCAGCTAAGAACAGGAAACTGAGGCTCCAATTTGCCCAAGCTCATCGAAATTGGACAGTAGAAGATTGGAAAAACGTTGCCTGGTCTGATGAGTCTCGATTTCTGCTGCGACATTCGGATGGTAGGGTCAGAATTTGGCGTCAACAACATGAAAGCATGGATCCATCCTGCCTTGTATCAACGGTTCAGGCTGGTGGTGGTGGTGTCATGGTGTGGGGAATATTTTCTTGGCACTCTTTGGGCCCCTTGGTACCAATTGAGCATCGTTGCAACACCTTGTGGAATCTATGCCACGAAGAATTGAGGCAGTTCTGAAGGCAAAAGGGGGTCCAACCCGTTACTAGCATGGTGTACCTAATAAAGTGGCCGGTGAGTGTATATTGCTTAGATTTTCTAAAATACAAACATCAAAATGTAGTGACCATTCCCACCTGTAGACCTCCTCAATCACAGAGACCAGGCATTCCACATAATCATTGGTAATTCTTTTTCTTTTACTGTCATGGAACTCAGAATTATCAACAAAAGCATCATCAAAATAAATGTGTGTCTCGAAACTTAAGGTGTCATCACTCATTGTAGACTTATATTTGTCAAGCCTATTGAAAAAAAAAAAGTATTAAATCTAAAAATATTTTGACCTAAGAATGGCTATGAATGTAGAATAAAGCAAATCTGTGAAGCCAAGCTAAATCACATTAAACAGAATGCAATACTCCATAATTTTTAAATTACATCATGTTATCTGCCCCTTATGTATGATACCCATCTCACAAACCTAGGAACCTCACTTTCTCAGCATGGGTCAATAGTAACCTCATGGCATTCACAGGTCAATGTGAGTATATAGCTCTGGCCACAAGGGGAAGAGGACACATTTTGTCCAGATATAAGATATCATACTCTTTATAGCTTAAACCTATCATTTCCATGTGTACCAGGTTTGAAATGGGTAGAGAGTGAGCACAGTGTGGAATTAGTTATCATAGTTAAAAGGACCTCTAAAACGAATGTGTGTTCATCTTGTAGACAGTTGTCTGTCCTTCCATGTGAGTAATTGCATTAATGTAGACCAGAGGTTTCCCTCCTCTAATGTAACACTGCTGTGTGAAGAGTGACACTCTCTTCAGAAGGGCAAATAGGGCCTTCACCCCACCTTGCATACAAGAGCCATCCCTGCCCCCCTCTGCCCTAATAGAGGAGGATGGGATGACCTGAATAGAACATCATCACTTCCTGCTTGATAAACATCACTAAAAAGAAAATAAAGAAGGCATAATTTTTAATAACAGTAGCTTCCGTAAATTCTCATAAAAATATACTGAACTGAGTGAGCAAAAAATTAAGTTGGACAACTGTCAATGTATGAAAGGTTTTTGAATTTTTTTCTTTCTTTGTGCTTGCAATGTCCCCTTATTTTTCTTCAGCCCAATTATATCCAAGACTAGTATATCCCTCTCTGGATTATTAAAGCTACACACTGGGCGGTACAGTCTATATTAAGAAGCACTGTTGTAGATGATGCTATATACAGAATTAAGAAATGAAATTTTTGAAGGTAAGCAGGAATTTCTAGGAATTTTTTCATTATTTCTCTGTTTAATGCTAGTGATGGGAAATGATGCACAAGTTATAACGTAGTCTTTCATTGTTGATGGGGGACAATGACAGAAATAACAAGTGACTGAGTTATTAGTTTTGTCAGTCAAGAGTGCTGTAATATACATTGGCACATAAGTAGGAAAACGGTACATGCTATAGTACTGAAACTACTTAAAGGCAAAAGTGATACAATTTGAAAGATGAAAGCAACCTCATGGTTTCCATGGGCTCCATGTTATGAAAATTTTTTCCAAAATATATTTGTTTTAGTCTAAGTTTTCTGGAACTAATTTTCATTTATTTTATTATTGATTCAAATATGTATTTTATAAAATACAATAAGAATTACCTAAATATTGATGTGAGAATTTTCAACATTTCATCAGATGTCGCATGCCACATTGTGGCACATAAATAAACCATTACTTTCTCTTTTGATCTGTGAGGGGAAAAATAGATACCAACTTGAAAAAGAGAGACAAATTCTGTATGCATATATATTTTCTTTCAAATCTATTGGAAAATATATTAATGTTAACAGGAATGTTTGAGTACATTTTAATGCTTTGCAACTGATCTAAGCTGATTTAAAACACTGTTTTGAAATCCATCACCCATTGACCGCAGTCATAAAAAAATAATGTATCTTGTAAAATCAAAGGGACATGATGGGAAGTGTGAATTATGGCACTGGTTTATTATGTGTTTTGTAGAAAAAAAGTGGATGTATGGATCACATGTTTAAAAAAATAATGTACTGCAAAGAAAAAAAAAACTTTAGGAATGTGATCTTTTCTAAATTATAATGAAGTAACTTAACAAAGACATTTAACAACCATAAAGTTTCAACATTTTGATCAGGAAACTGCAACCAACCCACATGCCAAATGCAGCAGTCCCTATGTCCCCCCTTTTATTGCATAGACTGGAGAAAAACAAACAGCTCTCCCATTAACAAATATACAACAGACATTCACAGTTGAGTCAGATGACAGTGACTACATCCTACTTTTAACATCGATAGAGCGTAGCTTATGAAGGAAGTTGCGTGTCGCGAGCTTAGCAGGTATATAAGGTATACAATAGCTTGTCTGATATTGATTGGAAGAGCATGACCAAGAATTCCAAGTATTACTCTGGCCTCCTAACTCCCCAGACCTGAACCCAATTAAGCATCTATTGTACTACCTCAATGGTCATGCTCTCTCTATGGACCCTCCAGCAGCCGCTGGGTGCACTGCAGTCAGCATGGATCCAGATATCTATGACAACCTACCACAACTTTATTGAGTCACTCACACCCTGTCTAGTAGCTGTCCCTGCTGCACACAGAGGTTACTCTGGTTATTAGCTGTTCATAATAATGTGACTCAACTGTGTATGAAATCATGTCTTGTGGTCAATTAAAAGGAGTTTCTCAAGATCAGAAGAAAATTGATTAAATGGAGAAAATTAGAGAACAGCAAAAGAAACTATACTCAGCTGATATATACTGATATATACTCACTCTGATACCAGTGCTCCCTGCCTGTCTTTGTTCACCTTGCTGCAGCGCTGGTATGCCCATATACCCACTTCCACTTTAACTAGTCACTGACCACAGAGGTTTGGCATGAGACCACTGTGGCCAGTGATTGACTGCAGCACTAATATGTATATGGATCAATCAATGAAGCAGGGTATACTAAGACAAGTTGAAGTGGCAGTAATAGAGTGGCATCAGGTAAATTTAGGTTCTGGACAAAAAGCGTGTGTCCGACACGTGAAGTGTGTATATTTAGTAAATAGAGTAACATAGTTCAATTCGGACTATGTTTGGCTTAAAGGTTCTTATGGCCAATTGCCACCCTGCTGCAGTATCCTTTGGAATTAATTTTTCCAGATATCCTGATGGATACCATGAACAAAGACCATAAACATGATGTAAATGGGGCCTTAAAACGACCCAACAAACTATGCACAAATGTATAATATAGCTGTGTGCATAAGACCTTATGGTACACCCTTACTGTTGATCACAGTAGTGTCTATCATAAAAAATAAAATCGGTAACCTAAAGAAATGTATGTCATATTATTCAGCTGTGATTTCATTTTCTTACCTGTCGATATCTTTATCATCCAAATAATTTTTTACTAATTTTGTTCTTATGCCAAGAAGCATAGATTGATCAATGAAGGTGGCTTCGTACAAGCGTCTGACAAACAATTGGGTTGTTCTTTCAATCCTTTGAACCTTAAGTCTCCAAACTGGGACATTAGCACAGATAGATCCCAAAAACCATAATATGCCAGATATTATGGTATGCTTTGAAGTGTCTATATTTGTAATTATTTTGCATGTATCCTGAATTACTTCTATGAGCAGGCTGTCGATTAGTGTGCTGTTGTTGACCAGTAAAGTGTTTTCACAAAAATATGAGACATTAAATGACTGACTTGCAGTATCTGTTTCCACTTCCTTATACTTTATATAAAAAACAATTATATTCACTATTATCACGGATAGAACAGAAAAGGTTAAAGGGATGAAGAAACCTAATTTAACATTGCGCATTTTGCATGCAACAAGTCCAAACCAATGACAGAGGGCTGAGCTGACAGCTTGGATTCCAAAGAGGCTAAAGAGCAAATGCTTTTCTTTGGAACTTGCTGATGTTATTGTAGCCCAGATATCTCCCACC